>APFE030338261.1:130692-201322 GCA_000404065.3 Pinus taeda | reverse complement strand
GAGGTGGAATGGAGGTGACATGAAGGTAAAATGTGAAGATATAAGTGAATAATGGAGTGAAAATAGGGACGATTTTGAGGCCCAACAGAGGTCATGGAATAATAGGACATAGACGGGGTGATAAGACATGATCGTGGTAAAAACAATGGTGATTGGCGTATTTTGAAATGATGGCGTGTGATTTTGGTATTCACCCCAACTATGGCTGAAATAATGAGTTTAAATGTATGGAGATCGTGGTAATAATGTCATAATATTCTCATTTCACTATATTTTAATAATATTTACACATAACAAACGCATACCTCATGTTTACCTTTGATTGATATTCGGAAAATATAATGTACGTTGCTAATAGGTCATCAATGGTTATGGAAAAGGGTTTTGAAATACGAGGGCAATTATATGAAAGGCCTTTATAATCATAGGAGGAGGTAGTGAAAGAACAAAGTTATAAGAATGATGCAATAGGCGATTCTCACAATGGAAAGTAATGTATATTCATTCTTTAAGAAGAATTGGTAGTTCAGCCACGGGAAAAATGGGTAAAAGTTGGTGTTTCAGCAACGGAAAAATGGATGGAAATTGGTGTTTCAGCAACGGAAAAATGGGAAAGGTTGATGTTTCAGCAATAGAAAAATGGATGGAAATTGGTGTTTCAGCAACGGGGACAATAAAGAAAAATGTTGCTATAAATAGGAAAAATAGGGAAAATGTTGCTGAGAAATAATGGGGGACATAGGGAGGAGAAAAAGGAAAAATGATCAAAATGGGGGAATGAATTATGAATTGGAGTGAGATGACAATGCTTCACAAAATGAAGCTTAAACCTATTTGTAATAAGATTGTTCTTTTCAACTAGCCTCCCTATATCTGAGATCTGCAAAATAACCAATTGTAACATGCCAACCCTTGACAGGGATTATTAGTTAAGAAATCTATTCTAATACTAAAAATAATATAATGCAGAAATTAAATGCAATGAGGGGCACCAGGCTCCCCCAAAAAGATATAATGTGAATATGCCATGCAAGTGGCCTTAAAATCCTCTTTAGAAATAAGTGTTGGTATAGACAAAACTGATACCCATTTACTAACAATGGTGTTTTAAAATCATCAATTGTTAGGAGCCTTATTGTTCCATTGGGAAAAACAATATCTATTTCGTAAGGTCCCAACCACCTTGTTCGTAATTTCCCTTGAAAATTTTCAATCTGAGAATCGTATAATAGAGCCCAATTACCTTTTTGGCATTGCTTATGCTTAATAGTTTTATCATGCCACCTGGTTCTTTGTTGTTGAATCATAGTTGTTTGATGGATGGAATCTAACCTCTTTTCATCCAATTCCTGAAGCTGTTGCAACCTAGCTGTCTGTGCATCAGTCAAATCAAGGTTAACAACTAAAGCAGTTCTTAAGGTTTTAATCTCAAATTCCACAGGAAAAACAACACTTTTACCATAAACCAATTCATAGGGAGAAAATCATGTCGTGTTCCTCTAGGTGGTTCTGTAAGCCCATAATGCCTCAAGTAGCCTTTGTGACTAGTCCTTCCTATTTTCCTTCATTGTTTTTGTTAAAATGGCTTATATGACGTTGTTTGTACTTTCGACCTAACCATTGGCTTGGGGGTGGTAAGGTGTAGTCATTTTATGATGAATATGATATTTTTGAAGCATGGCTTTAAAACCATGAGAATTAAAGGGAGGTCCTCCATTTGTAAATAGCTCTCTAGGCACTCCAAATCTAACAAAAATTTCTTCAAATAGAAAGGTTAAAACAGATTTTTCATTAGCTCTAATAAGTGCCTTAGCTTCCACCCATTTAGTCATATAATTTGTACAAACCAATATGTAAACTCTTTGACTGGATGGATGATTGATGGGTCCTATAAAGTCTAGAGCCCATCTTTCAAAGGGTTCAAGTATTACCTAGGGATTCAATGGCATTTCATCTCTATGATTAGGTTGACCCATTCTCTGACAGCTATCACAAGCCCGAACATATTTCTTTGCATCCTTGAAGAGTGAGGGCCAATAATAACCCATTCTAAGAATTTTATGTGCTATTCTCTTATCAACAAAATGCCCTCCACAAGGGCCATCATGACAAGCCTTCAGCATATCATAAACCTCATCTTCTCTAATGCATCTTCGGATTTCATGATCAAGTCTTGTATGGAAAAGACACCCACTTATCCAACTATACCGAGCACTTTGTTGAATGATTTTTCTTTTGTCCTGATGTGATAGGTGTGATGGTAGCTTCCCTGCAACCAAATAATTGGCAATGTCTGCATACCAGGGTTAGTGAGCAGATACTGCAAATAAATACTCATCAGGAAAGGAATCATCTACTGGAGTATTATCATCAGTTTTTATCCGAGAAAGGAAATCAACAACTACATTTTCTTTTCCTAGTCGATCTACAATTGTAATTTCAAATTCTTGTAATAATAATAACCACCTGGTAACTTGAGCATTTGCGACAGATTTGTTCATTAAATACTTAATAGCAAAGTGGTCAATATGAACAAAAGTAGGGTAACCAGTAATGTAATGTCAGAATTTATTAATAGCATAAATAACTGCTAAAAATTCTTTCTCAGTAACTATGTAATTAAGCTCAACAGGGGTCATATTCTTACTAATGAAATAGATAGCATAAGGAAGATGGTTTTCCTCTTGTCCTAAGACAACTCCAATTGCAGTGTCCGAAGCATCAGAGGATATATGAAAGGGAAGTGCCTAATTAGGTCCCCTTAGAATAGGAGCTGTAGACAACTGATGTTTAAGTTCATCAAATGCTTTCTGGCAAAGATTAGTCCACTTAAATTCAACATTTTTCATAAGTAACACAAACAAAGGAGAATCTATTTTAGAAATTTTTTTGATAAATCTTCTGTAATATCTGGCATGTCCTAAAAAACTTCTTACATCAGTTTGTGTTTTAGGGATAGGAAGGGTCTGAATTACCTGTACTTTGGATGGATCTACTTGAATCCCTAGGAATGAAATGAAGTGCCCAAGTACAATTCCTTCGTTCATCATCATATGACATTTTTCAGTACTCAAGGAAAGGTGAGCTTGTATACAACGTTTAAGTACTTTCTCAAGGTTTTGTAATGCATCTTCGAAAGTCACACCATAAGGAGTAAATTCATCCATAAATATCTCCTTAGAGTCATTAAGCATATCAAAAAAGATTCATATCACTGCTCTTTGAAACGTTACTGGAGCATTACATAGTCCAAATGGGAGAACTCTATAAGCAAAAGTTCCCCAAGGACTAGTAAAAGTGGTCTTGTCTTGGTCTTAGGGTGCAATTCTGACTTGGTTATATCCGCTAAAACCATCTAAAAAGGAAAATAATCTTTTCCTTGACAAACTGTCTAGAACTTGATCAATGAATGGCAAGGGCAAATGATCTTTTTGAGTGGCTTTGTTTAAGGCTCTATAATCTACACACACTCTCCATTTCCCATTTTTCTTAGGTACTATCACCAATGGAGAAACCCATTCACTGTCAGATATGGAGTATATAAACCCTACATTAAGCAATTTTTGAAGTTCTTCTTTAACAATTTCCCTCAAATTGGGATTCATTTGCCTCTGGGGTTGACAAACTGGTCGGCACCCCTCCTTAATATAAATACGATGAGTACATAATTCAGGAGAGATCCCCTTCATATCTGTATAGTCCCATGTGAATGCTTCCTTATTTTCACTGAGTAAATTCATTAGTTTTTGTGTTTCGACATTTAATAAGTTGGGGTTTATGTTCAATGTTTGGCCAGGTTCAATTTTTATTGTTATGCTTTTAGAGGAGATATCAGTTGATGTTTGAGGTAGATTTTCAGATTTAAGCCTTTCCTAGGTTTCAGGTTCCAAAATTGCAGTCAACTGGTTATATGTTTCATAAGTGACCGAGGAGGGTTCGGACATAAAATTACTAATTACTTCATCCCTTGTGGTATCTTTAAGAGTTAAGGCTTGTCCAATAGTCAAAATGGGTTGAGTAGCATTATCATCATAATCCAACCATATAGAATCATCATTATTAATCATAGGTGTGGCATGAGGATTAAGGGTAAGCTGCTTAGTTTCACATCCATTAGAAATTGTCATTAAACCTGACCTACAGCTGATAAAAGCATTAGTTGTAGCTAGCCAGTGTCTTCCCAAAATTAAAGGATGTTCCCTCAACTTTGTTTGTCTGTAGTACGACAAAATCAGCTGGGTAATTCCAGGATTCAACTGAAATGATCAGGTCCTCTTATGGAATGATAAGCTAACTCCAGAATGGTTGGTGTCTCTCTGATTACATTCTTTAGTTGTAACAACTGTGAGGTTTCAAGGGTCATAATATTTATAGCAGCACCTAGATCTAGCATAACTTGTGAAATAATAGTTTTTCCAATCTGTACTATAACTGTAGGATGTCCAGGATCACCATATTTAACAGAAAGAGTTTTTCCGGACATTAAAGTAGCCATATCACCCATAACATGAACTATAAGGGGATCTTTAGCTTTCCTACCAGGTTTCTTAATACAAATATCTCTGACAGTTCTGGCATAAATTGGTACATCTCTGAGTGCTTATAAGAGTGGAATTTTAACATAAAGATTCTGCAATTCTCCTAAAAGATTAAAAACAGGCGGCTCAGATGTCTTAGTGAGAGCTAGACGCTCATGGAATGGTGGCTCTGCTATTTCAACACTATTATTAGAGGGTGGCTCTACTATTTCAGCACTCTTATTAGGTAAATTATTCTTTTTTGTTTCTTTTTTGTCAAAGTCAGAAGAAGTAATATCATCAATAATAGGCTCAACTATTCTCCCAGATCGTAAATGAATATCATTACATTCCGCAAAGAGAGCGGGAGATATAGGCTGGTCTTGAATATCAATGACTTGCACAAATTTATTATTAGGGTTAGGGTTTGGTTGTACAAGTAACTGGGGTCTTATTGTATGATTATTTTGTGGAGCACCTGATGGTAGAGAGAATGGTTGCTGAAATTGAGGAAATTGGTTTGGAAACAGAATTTGTTGAGCTCTGCAGTTTGGGTTCCATTGATTAAAATAAGATTGATGTGGAGATCAAGGAGTCCACATTGTAGGGTCTACAAAGGGAGGGTTTCTTTGTTGCATGGGTGGGAAATTCATTTGATTAAAGGGTGGGTATTGCATTTGGTTTAAGGGCGGGTAGTTTGCTTGATTAAAAGAAGGATAATTATTCCAACGATTAAATGGCATATTAGAGTTCATACCTTGTCCTTGTAGTTTCCATTGCCTCCTCCGTGTCAACAAATAAACTGCTTCAGCTTCCTCCTCGATTGGTTGCAAGGCTACTTTTATTCCTGGTAAAGAAGGGCATTGTTGAGTTTCATGATTCTTCTCACAAATGGTGCAAATTGGTACCTTGTCTAATGGGCATGCCAGAAAGGATGTTTTGTTGCCCTATTATTTTATCAGCCACAACTAAATGGATGCCATAACAATCTATGCAAGCCACAACTTTCCCTAGCACCACCCTATTTCCATAAAGTGTTCTCAGGCCACAACCTGAAGGTGACTCCAATCACCTAGAAGAGTCTGTAGATCATGTTTCACAATTTTCACACTGGATCCCCTGTACTCTGAATCATTGTAGAATAATTGTAAGGAAGATGTTGTATATCTATCAAATCTTGGTAGCCACTTACCGCTGCACAATCAAACTGATCACTGCACAATATTGCACATCAAAGTCACTGCTCAACTGCACATCATTGCCACTGCTCAACTTCGCATCACTGTCACTCCACACATATATCACTGCATGTTTGATCACTACTCAACATCAAGAGCTCAAAACGTTGGCTACCACTATACGTCACAAATGAATAAGCATCAAGGCTCATATGCAGACAATCTTCATGCTGCTTCACTGTTCCAACATACTCACAATGTTGCAATCATTTGGTACTTCTATTAAATGATGGCACAGACCAAAGCGCCTCAGGTCATTCCTATGACCTATTATCAATGCTCTCAAACACTGCCCACAGAGAGCTACCAACATATTCTTTTTCATTGTTGATTAGTGCTCATATACTAGTCCATATTCACATCAATCTACTATACAATCAAATGACATTACCCTCAAAGACCTGCTAACTTGTAAGGTCACGATTATTTCATCACTACAAGACTTATAGTACAAATCCCTAGCCCATCATAGTCATAGATCTAAGTCAAATTCAAACTGTCAACTCACAATCATACCAGCGTTATTGATAGAGTCAACCATATGTTACTACTAAGTCAATTGTGTATTAGGTCTATGTGTCAAGTCAATAGGCCATGTCAATGTCATTGTAGTCTGAGGAAACTCTTATAATAATGTTGTTACTAACAACTATATATCTATAAATTATGTCATGTTCAAGGGTCAAGCCAATTCTTATGTTGGATCACTATAGTCTAGCTCTGCTTGTTATGAGGTTGTAGGTGTCACTATAAGGCATCATGTTTACAAGTCAATTTAAATCATACACGCATTATTGTCACATCACATGTGACAAACAAAAAAGGAGATATAGTCTCATCACATCAGAATATAGTTACATAATTAAGTCACATTATTGTTATTTCTTTTCCAAGCCTATATGTCATGTATACATATTTGAACCACTGCTAAGCGTCCCTAGGAGCACTATTAATATAATTTTCAACATTCAAACAATGGACCCTAGTCAAGCTCACTATTATCACAAATATGTGTCAATGTTGTGTTTAGCAACATTGTTGTCATGTCATTGTATATCTAAGGACATAGAACTATTATAAGGTCCCTCCCACTATCTTACTAATACTCTAAACACAAACCTTATAATCAATATTATTTGCTTGATTTTTCATCTTCAAACAATAGCACACACTGCATAAGTCAAGCCATGTCACTGTTTTCACTATTACACTAGGACTATCACAAAAATGCCTATATTTTAACAAAGTCTAGTCATCAAAAATCATTATCATCATTATAGTCTCACTGTTTTTTCTATTGTTGTAGGATCACATGACGCAATTGTTATGGCATAATGATTACTTGGTAATGTACTTTGGTTCAAAATTGCAATGAGAGGTTTGTCAACACAATGCTCAAAGTAAAATTCAAAGTCAATGCTTGGTTTACTACCTTTGGTTCTTGATTTTATTCATCTTATATACAATGAGATTACATTGTGAATCATTGTCATATATTGACAACCATAAGAGAACAAACTTTATTTCACTGCCCTAACAACCTAAAACAATGGCCTAACAATCTTTAAACAATGCCTCTAATTAGCTCTAAGATAGTCCTAGAACCAACCTTCAAAATTGTCCTAAACAATGCAGTCCCTAAACAGACTTTGGGCAGGACCTAACGAGACCTAAAACTAACCCTACACATTCGTTCAACTTTATAGAATTTTACAATAGCCAACCATCATAAGATTCTTGGCATTTTGCCTCTTTCTCAACAAGTTTCCTACAACAAATTGTTAACAAAAGAAAAACTAAACAAACCTTGATCCAAACCTTTTAGTTGTTGAATGATTTGTGCCCTAGACAAGCCTAAACAGAGAGGGCTAAAACACATAAAGGAACAGATCATAAATCCCTAACAAGTCTTAATCAAATTCGTTGTTTGAATGAAGATAAAGCCAAATTTATACCAATAAGGATAGACACTTTAACTTAGAAGACCGAGCCTTTTCTTAGAAAAAAAGGATTTGTTGATCCTGCCTCAGAAAGTTTGCCTCTGGGTGGTCAAGAAAATTTAGAGAGATGTTCACAAGATCATTCATTGTAGTACATGGATATGAGCAGAGGTAAGTACTCCATTTTATACACTTAGGGGAGGTTATATAATATGAATGTTGTTGGAGAGTTAGAAAGAACTCCATGAAATAGACATTGAAAACTTAATAATTTTAAATTAATTAATTTATGCCTTGTGTACCAAGTAAGGAAGGTCGTGAGCCTTCTGTGTTGTTTTCTTCTTTTTTTTCAAAATCTTTATTATATAGCCTTAAGATATTTGAGGAAAGGGCTTCATATGTGATCGTTAAAGGATAAAGCGAGGGCTCCAAAAAGACCTCAACTAATTTAAAACAATTTAATAATGAATGCTTTGTTTCCTAAGACAATAGGGCCATTGGCTTTAAATGAATAAATTATGCTCTAGATTTGGAAAAAAGGTTTTCTAAGTGAACGTTGAATTATTTTGAATATTTATTTCAATAATATTTATCCTGTCATCCTTATAATAAATAATTAATAACTTTGACCAATAGTTCACCTCATGGGGTTCTAGCCCATAGATTGGGCTTTGTGACTATAAATGTGAATATCTCACAAACTAGGAGGCCTCTCAGGGCGTACAACATATCAACAGAAACATATTTTCGAGGAGAATCTAATGACATAAATCTCCAACCCAAACTCAATGATTTGACCCTTCAAAAACCCTCGAAAAAGTTAGGGTACATCCTTAGTCCAAGGAACCAAACCTTAGGAATTGGGTTTTCAACCATCCAACAATGTAGTTGCCAACTTGATGTAATTTGACAATTATTAAGAAGTGTTCATTAACCATTTGATATCAATGACTGGTGTTTTTGGTCAAAGTCAAACCTAGTCAACTCCATGGGTCAACATCAATGAAAACACCATCCAATAGGGAGGATATATCAACCAATCCATGCTTGTCTCTCAAATACACAAGATTGTTATTAGGAATATATTTTTTCAAAATGTCAGCTACATGCTCATCGGTGGAGATATACTATAGCTACAACACTCCATCTTGCACAATATTTCGTATGTAATGATACTTGTTATTTATGTGCTTTGTCTTTCCATGGAATACTGGGGTCTTTAGACAACCTTATGCAATTGGTGTTATCACAATGTATAACCGTAGGGTCCATCAGTCCTTCAAACAGGTTTGACAACAACTGCCTCAACTAGGCAGCATCTCTACTCACTTCACATGTTGCAATGTATATAGCTTCAACACTACTTAAAGCAATTGACTCTTGCTTTCTACTCATCCATGATATCATAGAGTATCCCAAGCTAAAACATCTTCCAGTAGTGCTTCTTCCATCTGTCTTACTGCCTCCCCAATCAGAATATGTATATCCAATTAATTGGATATCATTCTTTCTATCATACTTTAGGCAATAATGAAAACAGTGAATGGTTTGGGTAAATAGTTTTTAATTTCGTTTATGAAATTTATAAACAAATAGAAGTATTACAGGACATGGTTTTCATAACCATATATGAGTTTACAAAGCAATATTTTGGGATTTTATTTATGAAATACATGAGGAAAGGAACAGTTTTACAAGTCAAAACAAGACTTGGATTACAAAATAGGACATAGATTTCAAATGGTTTTACTAGATAAAATCATTTGAAGAGATATTTTGAGTTTTCATTTATGGAATTCATGGAAATATAGAAATATAATTTTATATATTTTTGGGAAATGTTTTTATCAAAATATCTCATTCCCAAAAATTTAAGATTTATATTTTTGAAAATTAAAGAGTGGAAAAAATGAATGATTTCCTAATCATTTTCAAATTTCTCGACAATGATTAATCACCTGAAGGATAATTACGATAATTGAATTATCAAAGAATTTTATCAAAGGACGAGGAATTAATCGATTCTATAAAAATGGATCATTCAACTAGAATATGGGCATATTAACTAAGTTTTAGGGAGCAACTTCAACAACCTCCAGGTTCTGAGGTAAAATATCAAAAAAAAAAAGATTAAGGCAGATTTGTGACAAAAATGGGCAACCAGTTTCAAGAATAAAGGTAATCAATCCATAAGATAATTTCCAAATTTGAGGGAACAAAATCACCAATTAGGCAATCATTTCCAAATTTATAAGGCAAAATCTTAAATAGCTTCATATTTCTTAGCAGAAGAATCATAAACAAGAGAATCAATCCCATATTTAAAGGTAGAAGACTTTCTACCATTTCCATATTTTATGCAGAATATTGTATTTTTAGTTTATTTGATAGAATTTGTTTCCTATAGACTAGTGGCAGTTTGAGGAAGGTGTTTTCCTATAAATTGTTTCATTTTCATTGTAAAAGGGTTGGTTTTTTATGCCAGAACCCTACATATTTGTAAAGACTTTTATTATAGGAATTTAATTAAAGTATTATGGCTTTAATTTCATGAAAAAAAATGTTTTTCATGTATGTCTTTCTCTGGTATTCCATAATTTGTTTTTGCATATCTTCAAGGTAACATAGGAGTTAGGGCAAAGCTATATTTGAGTATCAACCTCCCTGACAATCCATTGCAAAGTTATCATCTACACTGAGATTAGCTAATTGAAGAGTTGGTTTAAATTAGTTCCTCTGTGTCATTTAATTGTTGGCTTTTGTCATCTCTTGAATGTATATTTGTTTGGTTGTAGAATTATTATACATGCATCTACTATATTTGGTTGATGAAGTATTCGGTATGAATACTTAATCATCTCATTTTTCTTTTATTCCTCCACTAAACTCTTTCAGCTATGTTTTTTTGTCGGAACTAGATGTTGGCACTTTGATCAAGTTTCAGCAAGAGAGGGATTTATTTCTGAGCACATTGGATATTCATTAGCAACCACATACAAAAAATAATAGATCTAGCCATTGTGCTTCAAAGGTTGTTGTTCAGTGACAATGAATAACGTTAAAAAAAAGCCTCGTAACACTTGAGGGATCCCACTCTGGTTCGAGAGTTAACTTGAACCTAAATTTTGGTCGAGTTGGTTTCTCGACGCAGTTTCATAGCCACGAACTGCCTTCGAAAAACAGATATAACACATGGTACAAATAGAATATTGTTGATATGTATGTTTCCTCCATTTTCTAGCTCCAACGAAGTTGATCCAATTCCTCTTACAAGATAACTTTTCTTGTCTCCAAGTTCAACAGAGTAGGAATATTTTCTTCTTAATAGGGTCTTTAGTTGTTTTTTCTCGCCTATCATATGTATGGATGTTCTATTATCCATTGCCCATATATTTTCATCATCAAATGTACTTGTAAGTGTTGATTATAATCCTTGTCCTTTGTAGTAGAAGTATTGTTTGTATGATTCTTGATAGATAATAGGAGATTCCAAAATGGCCTGGTGCTTTGCTTGAGATGACTTACCATCATAGAAAATTGCTTCAATGACTTCTTCAAAGATGTAGTGATTTGTATCATGCCCTTTGTCAACCTTAGATTTGATACCATGTTGAAAAATCTATAGGGCTACAATTATGATGATTTCTCTTATACTTGAAAATTGTTTGCGATGTATTTCTACCTTCTGTTTTCTATTATCTTCTTCGCTTATTATTATGTTGCTTTTATCATCAAACAGCTACCAAAAACATGAAGATCAATAGTACATAAGAACACAAGATGTAGGTTGCAAAGCCAGGGCCAAAAACTCTCCTCTTGAGAGGAAAACCCACAAGTATATTCTCTTCTGATAGATTCTTCAAATGATGAATTCCAAGACCTCTAAACCAAGATCAATACCCTTCTAAGACCAAGCCAAACTTTCTTGATGATGTGTTGCACAATTTCGACCCCTAGCTATAAAATTGTGGCCTCCACTGCAAGTCTGAAATTTCCGGCCCCTACAATAGTTGTTGCTTCCACACATGTGAGCAAAATTAGGGATTCCAAGGTTTCCTTACTCCTTCGCTTGGGTTGCTTCTCTTTCTAGGGCTATTAGGTGATCTAAAAATCCTTTCTTCAACCTTCTTTCTAGAACTTGACAACTTCAGCCTTATAGTTGCAAAACCCTAGCCTTATATTTGCACATGAGAGAGAGAGAGAGAGAGAGAGAGAGAGAGAGAGAGAGAGAGAGAGAGAATTAACCCACAAACTTTGCCCTTCTTCCTTCCATCCTTCTTCACTTGCCTTTCTTCTTCCTATTCTTCCCTTGGATGATGAGGAATGAGTGAGTGTCCTGTTTTCATTCTGTATTTTTGAGGTTGAGGGAGTAAACACATTGGATAGCATCAAAACCATTTTGGAAGTTGGGATCTAGCCCTGCCAGCTTCAGAGAGGGATCTCTCTATTTCATTTAGCTTTGTTTTATGAAGATTTTATGCTGGTTATGACTGTACTTGTTTGTTTTTTTTATTGGTTTTGTTGATTTGAGTGTTATAATTCC
Organism: Pinus taeda; assembly: GCA_000404065.3. Taxonomy (NCBI): domain Eukaryota; kingdom Viridiplantae; phylum Streptophyta; class Pinopsida; order Pinales; family Pinaceae; genus Pinus; species Pinus taeda. The sequence continues at coordinate 189,084 of APFE030338261.1, read as the reverse complement.
ATTGGGCTATGGAGTCTATAAACTAAACTAGAGTTTGACATCCATTTTTGGAGGAGCTCTCACAGGGCAGGCTAGGTTGCAGTAAATGGATCTTTTTAGAATTTAAATGGATAGTGGAAAACCAGAAGTGCAAGGTTTAGTAGAGACCAAAGGGAAATTAATAATTCTTTGAGTTGACTTCAGTGGAAAACATTAAAATTTAACAACAACCAAAATAGGGTGTTCTAGATAACAATCTTGTTTATCACAGTTTCTGTTGATTAATTCAGATATTTAGGAAAACAGAGGAAATAAATAACAGTGTTTAAACAAAGACAGAAGAAACACATCACCATTTAACACACCACATGAATCTTATGAAAGTTCCTTGTATTATTAATGCTCCAATACTTCAAAATACAATATGCAGCAGAAATTACATTCGGAAATCAACCCTTAATACTTCAAACAGTGAAGTATTTATAATAAAAATTACAATAATGCTTTACAAAATCGTTGTCAAACCAACAATGTATTATTAGCCTAATTACGAAATAATATCATCCAATCTTGGCAAAAGAATAGGCCACGTAGGCTGTTGAGGAAAGCGGTGGCCCTGTTTGGGTGGTTTCAATTTCTGAGTCATCCAAAACAAAATGCAATGCTAAACTGAATCTTGTGATGGTTGTTGTGATGGCAAAATATTTTACTGCTCCTAATTTATTCCTTAATCCAGTAAATCAAGTAACTCTTCCCATCTCTTTTTGTCTGGAACTGTTAGCTTTGTCACTTGCGGTAGATTTCATCTACCTCTGTATATTTAGCAAAAGTTGGTTTCACGGTAAAAATATGTTTTACCTCATTCTGCACATGAAATCCGTTTGACATGGTCTCCAGAAATGCCTTTGTTGTCATACTCCCTTTGATTCAACTAAATTTAATGCTTCTTTTGGCTACCTATTTCATCTTCAAGATATAGTCTTCCTGAGTGATCAGCTTGTCATTAATGACATAGATATTGGGTAGTCCCTTCTACATTAAGGCTTCAATCCTGCTTGTAAATCTATTCACCTACAGCTCCAAGGGTACACCTTTCCTCCAAGGCTACACCTTTCTCTTTGTCAATGCATTCTTGACTTCCAAAATGGTGGCGGTTCTTTCACTGACTCCCACTTCCTCCTGCTCATATCTGGACTTTGAATTTAAGAATCTGATAATATTGGCAGCTTTTGTTGGCACTTCTCCCTGTTTTTCCCTTCCTTGCACGATGTTTTCAGTGGCCTTCTCTATTAACTCTTTTTGTTCAAATATAATTTGGATAGAAGGAAAAATCTCATTCATTGAGTTAAGTATGTTCATCCAAAATGTTTCCTTGGCTTGGGCCAAGGTCTGGCCAATTGGAGTGTCTCTCTCTACTTGGCGCAACTTTTCCCAGTCTTTGAGATCTATCCAATTCAGCAGTGTGGGCAACTTCAACTTTGGCCTTTTGGACTTCCAAAGCTTTGAGTTGGCCCTGCAAGGTCTCAAATTCCTTTTACTGCAATGACATGTGTTGCAGTGTCTGTGTTACCTATTCAGCACTGGGTGTTTGAGTTGAAGTGGTACATGCAGTAGTTTCTCATGTTGATGGCAGCTGAGAAAGAGGTACAACATCCAAGGGAACAATAACCATCTTCAAGTTATCTTCCTTCTCCTTTATCAGCTTTTCCAACTCTGCTTCCATCTGCCTAATCTTTATGTTTTGGTCAATAATCAGTTTCATCATGTCTGCTTTCTAAGTTTCACCTTCTTCAATGTCCTTGGTCATTGGATCCTCTGTAGCTGGCATCTTTAGTTGTTTCCTCAATGTTGTAATGTCCAAGTTCTTCTTCCTGATAATCTCCTCATCAACATTGACATCTTAGGGTCATACCCTATCTTGATCACCAAGTCTTCCAAAGACTTGATCATGTTATCTTTGGCCAAGGAGGAGACCTTCGCCATCTTCAATTGTGATTGTACATTTACAAAAGAAACTCGCAATTTGGATAAGGACATGGCAATATTAGTCAGAGTGGAGGATACCATCTCACCAGTTTGTTTGTGCATCTCCATTTGATCAATGGGGTGTATGTCCTTTGTACTGAACTTAAAGGTGGTGCTCTTGTAGTCAGCTTTTGATTTGGGTTGTGAAGTCTGGGCCTCAAGAAATGTCATCTACATTCTACCATGCTCAGTATCAAACACTGACAAAAGTCTACTTTGTGAGCTGGAGGTCTGCTTCCAAAATTGGTTGCAAGTGTTGTTCTTCAAGATTTCATTCCTAAGCTTGATTTCTTTGTACCTATCAAACATTGTCTTCTCTTTTTTTGTTTGGATGGTGTGTGATTCTAATTCAATCTCCTTATGACCCTGTGAAGATGAAGGTTCAGAAGGAGATGTAGTGAACTTGGTGGTTGCCAGAGGTGAATCTGTGATGATGATAGCTTCCTGTTCTTCAATCTCTTTGTCTACTTCTCGTTTGTGAATTACCTTGGGTCTCTTTCTGTAAATGATTCCAAATTCTTTAGCTTCACTCCCGGTTGTAGATGATGACCCTTCCTCCCTTTTCCTCTTGTTGGACTTTTCCTGAGGAACAGGAGTCTGCAAACTGGAAGTGGAAACAAGCTGCTCTTCAACTTCCTGCAGGGTATTTTCCGCCCATTCCAATTGACTAGCATATTGTTCTATGTTTGGCCTAGAAGTATGGATGTAGGGAGTGTTCTTATCGTCCACTCTAAGTTTTGAAATGATGCCACACGGGTCATAAGACCATGTGAAACTCAAGTTGAACTTCATTTCCTTCAGTATCTTATCTACAACCTCACCTACTGTTCTTGTGTTGCACACAAATGGGCCCACCTGTGTTTTAAATCTGAATTGTGCCTTCTTCTTGCCCACTACAAAGTGGATATCATCTGAGTTCAACATCTGCATGATATACTCCAGTGCAAAGATCCTCATTGGGAGTTACTTGGGGAGTTTATAAGGGGCCAATTCACATCCATAGAATCTAATCTTTGTGTAGTTTTGCTACATGTACCAATCTCTGGTCTTTGCTTGGTTTGATAGATGCAGTATTCTTTTGATCTCCTCACTGATCCTAGGTTGCACTATACTATGGAGAATGTTCATAGCTGGATGAACAAAGTCTTCTATAAATTGCTTGAAGGTGAATTCTTGTTGTTCTTACATGACCAATGAGGTCCAAAAGATCTCCAGTTGTTGCTCCCATGCATCATCCAATTTCTGCAATGCAAAACTAAACTTTTCTGCTTGATAGTAGATGAACATGTAAATTAAAATAAAGGTGTAATTGAACACCTACTCTATAGGAAACTTGATAAATTGCTCATGAATATTGTCAGCGAAGAATTGATTGAAATTGAAAATTGTAGAGGGCTTGTTGTCTGTGGAAAATGTGGAAAGGAATCCTAAAATGGGATCATCTACCCCCTGATCAGAATGATAGCCTAGAATATAAGAAAGGATGGAAATAATATTCGTGGCCTGATCAAGGAAAATGAAAGAAGGATAAGGAGGATTTTTCTTGGGTAATTGAGCATTCTCTAGCAAGAAAATCTCAAAAATTCTAGCTGTGGTGGCAAAATCCATATTTTGATAAAGCTGGCTGAGGGCTTCTAAGGAGAAAGGGTCAGTGTTTTCCACAGAAGGGCTAGCATCATTTGGTCAATAGATTTGGCTGTAATGGTCAAAAGGATGTTACCTATAGGGGCAATTATGGCTCTTTGGGCAGGGACATAACAAGCTTGGCATCTTTTGGTAAATTCTGGGGCTTGGAATGTCAAAGGAAAGATATAGTGGGGGAGGTTTGACTCCCAAGGTCCTATCTCATCAGTCTTATTTGTGTGTTTATCCTCTAACCAGCAATACAACTCCAGGAAATCACAATCACACAGAGTTTCATTGATTCTATAATCCCTATCTGCTAATGGGATATGATCTAGGTCTATAGAAGGTGGAATTAATGGATTAATGGCGTGGTCCTAGGTCGTAGTTTTAGGAGGCATGACTGTAGAAGTTTTTTGAACAAAATGAATACACAAAGGAGGCTTACCGGGCTTAGAAATGATAACAGTCTGTCAGGTGAAAATGAATAGGCAGGTCAGTCAATGTCGGAATTTTGGTGGTAAAAAAGCTCTGATGGAGATCGCTACAGGAAATTATGAATATTAGAAGACAATGAGAAGTGAAAATTTGAGAATGATGGGCTCTGTATTTATTTAAACATTTGTGTCAGAGTCTCGTTGGAAATGGTGTGATACCATTACTGAACGGTTACCCAGGAAATATTAAATGAGAAACGAGTATTAAGAGAGAAAGCATTTAACTGGTGCAACGATCTATACAAGTGGCAGGCAGAGAGTGGTGGAGGAAGAGTGGTGGGGGTGCGGTAGGAACGGATACAAGATAGGTAGTTTCCGGAGGGGGTGATGGGAAGTAAGCGGTATCGATTGGGGGGGGGGATGTGAAATCACCACAACGCACCATGTAGGGGGTAGGGCCCGACGGTAGAAGCCACCGTCCCCCCCCAAGGATCGATAAAGGGAGAATGCAAACGAGGGGCCAAAAAAGAACAAGGGTCATGGAAGGAGTGGGGGATCAGATCTTGAGGGTACTCAATGCGCTAATCTTTAACAATAAATGAAAAACATGATTTCTCCATTTGCACCTTTTATTTCCTTTTCAAACATAAGATACGGGGGAAATATAGGATATGAAGTACTTTATCCTCACACACATATTTATCCTTTGAACTTAGGATAAGGGATTAGTAATAACATATTTTGAAGTATATAATTCATAGCCTACACTTCTACCCCTTTTTTCCCTATCCTCAAACTTAGGATAAAATTCATGTATGCTAGTATTTAAGCAAACCACCTAATCTACCTACCCTTAACTAGACTAGAATTTTTATTTTTGATCTCTAGGGTGCACTTAGACTAGCAAACCCACTTTTATCTTCTTTTATGCAGAAAGAAAAACTATCTAACCTATCCCTTATTTCTCTTATTGACCAAAATTAAAGCGTTAGGTCAATGTCATTTTCTACCTAACTAATGATTTACCAGATTAAACTGTTGGATAAACCTTTATTCTCTATCTAATTTACTAAAATTTAAAGAAGCCTAATATTGATTAAATAGTATGATTAAACTAAAGCTAGTGATTGTGGCATTTTGAACAAGCTGCACACAACTTTATTTTACATAAATGAAGCAAAAACTATGTATGAGTAGTGTTATTTAGACTTGCAACACTTTCAATATTCTTCTTCTTTTTTTCTTTTTTTTTTTTTTTTTTTTTTTTTTTTTTTTTGGCGAGGTTCAACCTTTTCTTATTTTTCAATATTATTGTTTTTTCTTTATTTTTCTTGTTTATACCCTCTTTTCATTTTTTATTCTATTTTTTTCTTTTTATTTGGAAATCATTGGCAGCTTGACAAGTATTTACAAAATAGGATTCAGAAGATATAATACTCAATTATCTTGAGATCCTATAAATTACAGGACCCTAACATGTCCATAGGAAGTCAAGTTTTCTCTTATATATAGGCTTCTAAGGAGGACGACATGCACTAATGAGGTCGACTTCTTAACTGTCATGCCGACTTGATCTTGGAAAAATAGTTCTCTTGACATGTTACAATATGCCCAATGGCATCTTCTTCATATGACAATGTATCTATTAACTTCTTAACTCTATGAAAAACCATAGAAACACTCAATGGGCACTTGACCTCTAAATAAAATGACCTTAAGCATGAAACCCATGCTACAATAACAATAATACCTTTCTTTCCTTTTACAATATACAAGAATCAAAAGTACATTTCATATTTATGAAGATAAAACCAAGTTACATATTTCAACAGGTGGAAGGTCTTTTGGGTCTAAGGTCTTGGTCTATCTCAAATTGATTTACCTCTTGGAACAGTTTAACTGGGTTTTCCCCTATAGAGGAGTTTTAACCCTGGCCAAGTGCCTACATCTAATGTTGTTGATCTTCATGTTTTGATTTGATATTTCTTTGATAATAGGAAGATAAAATAAGAACATGAAAGTTAATATGACTACAAAAATATCACAAGTAATTATCAACATAGGAAAATCTTTCTACCTTTCTAACTTTCTAACAGAAAAAGTAGCTGATGAATAAGAGAAAATGTAGCTGATAGTTGTGTCTCCTTGGTTGAGAGGGAGCTAGGATATGTTCCCTGATTGAGAGGGAATGAGGATTACCTTTCTCATTGAGAGGGAGTGATGAGGGGCATTGTATTCTCCATGTGTCATACACTAGACCAAGACTAACACTCGTCAGTCTAGTGAAAGCACTGGTAGGGAAAATGGAGGATTGGATAAGCATTAGGGACTGGAACTCCTTCAAGATTTGGAATCCAAGATAGGTAGTAGCCACGTGGACCGATACACTTTGAGGATAAGGCATGGTATGCAAGATAAGAGTAGTCGAAGAATATTGATATTCTTTGAGGATTGGGAATCCAAGATAAGAATAGTCCAAGAAGGACATACTTGGTGAATATCCAGATGGGGTATGTGGCTTGAGAGGCAATTGTGATGTTGTCCATATATATTTCATCCAAAAATGAAATACTTTGTGAACATCCAGATGGGGTATGTGGCTTGAGAGGCAGTTGTGATGGTGTCCATATGTATACCTCCCAACATTGTGCTCTAATATTGTGGAGAGTTAGAGCTTATCAGTCAAGGCCTTGCTATATTGCAATTTGAAAATGTTGGTCATGATGTTGATGCTTGATGATGGCTTATCAATCCAACTCTTCTTATGAGAATATTTCAGTTTGATAGTATCCTTGTACCAGTTTTGTAATTATGAATACCTCCCTAGTTAAGAGGGAGTGTTGGAAAATCTAACTAGGTTCACTCTTCATAATTATCATTGTACTTATGTCATTATATATTTCATGTAAAAAGCAAAAAAATATTATTCTTTTATTTTTCAAGCATGGGTTTCATGCTCAAGTCAAATTATTATTTAGGTCAAGTATGTTCTTCAGGCTTCTAGGGTTTATTGAGTCAAAAGAATATTTGTCATAAGTCAATCTATTGTACTAGAGTCAAGTCCCATTTGGACTTTTGAAAGAAGCAAGAAAAAGAATTTTATTTGAGTCAAAATCATCAATTTTGTCCCCACAGAACCAAGTCAGCCTTGCTTGGACAAGTCGGACCCATTTGACTTCTTGGATGTGTATAAATATAATGCAATGCGTCCTCATTTGGATCATCACAAGCAAGTTCGATTTCTCTCTCAAGAAGAGAGAGAAAAATAGCAAAGAAATCAAGGAAGAGCAAAAGTCAAGAGAGAGAACGAGGGTCAAAGGAGGAACAAATTTTCCACATATGTCAAGTTTTTCTACCCTAGTTTCTATCACACATGCGAAATTGCAAAGGCCGAAAATTGTAGACCTATTGCAGGGGCTGAAAATTGTAGTCTTGTGGAAGGTCTTCATCTTGAATTTTGGGTCTTGAACTTCTCACTTTCATCTGATTCTATAAGAAGAGAAAAGTTGAATGGTTTCCCCCTTATGGGGTTTTGCCCTGGCTTGGAGTCTATTTCTTGTATTCATTGCCTTTTTGTGATTTCATGTTTATGTTTTCATAATTGTTTGATGAAAGAGAACATAATAAATGTAATAACACGCTAACATACATTCACAAAAAATTATCAAGTAATAGAAATCAACCTTAATGGGTTTCCCTAGTGATTTCTCCACACATACTTCACATCCATTTTTCAGGTACAACATTGGTCCTTTGGGATTTGGCACTCATATGTCCACATAACTTGGGTAAGGCCCGTGAACTTTTCCCTAAGAGGTTAATGCAGCTAAAAGAAACAAAAAGAGAATATCATGGCAACAATAAAATAAAAGAAAGAAAACCAAAATGCAAGAGATGGTCAGGGACATAAAGATTAGCATGTGGGCAAAAGCCTAGCATGAGCTCTACCTCACTCATATGACCATCCCATGGTTCCTGAGCACATATCACTCTATTACATCAAAGGAAGGAACCATTTCATGTTCCAACACCGATGAGTGATAAAATAGCTCATCTTAAAGGGGTTATAAAACTACTACATCGTACAAAGAAAGCTCTAACCCTTGAACTATAAGTTGTAATACAAGGAATAATCATGAAGTAAAAGGGATAAAAGATGGGTGGAAAAAACAAGGTCGATCTGGTATATCATGCATCCATGAATTCTCTCTCCTCGCATTTATACACTCGACATGTGGACACACTCATTAGTTCATTCCATTGACAATGGTACTTGGCCATGAAGCACTTTCCACTCCATTACCACTTTATTATTCACTAACACTTATCAATTGAAAGGTGAACTCGGGAACTGTTACTTCCCATTAGAAACTAAAAGCACCTAATAGGGTATGCCATTAGCCACCCCTACCTAGGGAAAAACACCTTTGCAAGATCTTGGTCCAGATTTTGGAAAGGGATACTTGTTTGAAATATTATATTCCCCTCAAAATTCAAGTTTGGTTCACCTAGATGCATTATTGATCTTTGTCCCTAATGATTGATTGCTTTCACTAGAATCCATGTTGTTTTTGCAAGGTGGTTCAATAGCCCAGGACTGGGCACCCACTCCACATGTACCTAGGCCCTTTGGAGGAGCACATTGTCACCTGTTAGTGTCGGTCTTGAAAGCCCTCCATCAGTGATCAAAAAGCTCTTTGCATTTGCATCAGTAGGTGTCTCATCAGTGTCAAATCTTGCATCCCGTTAGGCATGCCATAACCCTGATGGAGGAGTTGGTCTTTATGCCCCTCTTGGCTTTGCTGGATCAGGTCATATCAGTTATTAAAGTTTTTCAAGCTTGTCTTGATGTGTCTTACTGTCAAAATCCTAGGTCTAGGGTTTTGGTCATTTGTCTCTGCAAGTTCATGTCTCTGAAAATCCATGAGTACTCAGCAAGCCAGAGGGAGGTTTGTTAACATGTTTCTTCGATATTTTTATCTTGTACAGTCAATTTTTACCTTGGAAAAACTCTGTTTTTAAAGCCCAAGGCCATTTTCTCAGTTTTGTAAATAAGTGATGAAATTTCAAAGTCTTCAAACAGACAAACTGCAACCCTAGTCCCCTTGCCAAGGTCCTTCAGATGATCTACCTACAAAAAGAATCATGTCAAAGCACTCAAAAAAGTCAAATTCAGGATAAAGGAAACCAAAATCAGTGTTTTTAAAAAGTGTCAAAAAGAAACCTTATAAAGTGGGTTTATGGATGAAATTTTTTCAAATGAAGTTTATAAAAGGTATTTTCCCTTCTTTCACTCTCATTGTGCATTTGAAAGCTTGCAAGAGAGGGTTTGAGAGAGTGATAGGCGAAAGGAGCGGAATTGCAGTGGTTTCGGGCAGTAGAGCAGTGCGAGACCCATTCAAGGTGGTGTGCGACCCGTTGGGCGGTGCGAGACCCATCCAGCACCCCTCCACAGTTCAGAAATTTAACGGGCGCGACCCGTTGAGAGGCCTGCGAGACCCGTTGAGCCGCCGGCCTGCAAAACTCAAACAAAATTCCCAACTTCTCTTCAAATCATCTCAATCGCTCGAGGTAGGGTCTTTATTCATTGTTTTGGAGATAGATGATGAAATTAAGGTGGTAGGCTATGGTTTTGACTTCATATCATGCAAATGAAATGACTTATATGGCTGCAATATTTGTTTGCAAAATGTGTTAGGGTTTTATGATGTTTCAAATTGTTTTTTCCCTCAGTTGGTTTCCTTTCCCCTTCCCTTCTTTTCATATTCATATATATGTCATTTTCCCTATGTTATTTGTAACTGAAATGTAAATCCCCTTCCTATCCCTAAATCACTAAATTGAAACCCTACCCCTCCCAAGACACACATATAAAACAATGTATATATAAAGTTTCAAAACCCTATATCCCCTATCATATGCATGTACAAAAATAACAAAAATTGTTGATTTAAAATGTCAGCAAGTTGGTGCATAAATTCCCTTTTTCCCTTGATTAAACATGTGTACATATACTCCATGTTTATTTCCATATATGTTTTCCCTATATACAAGGTGTCTTTGCAAATGATTTCCTAAATTCCAATAAGTGTTCCTATAAGCATGATCATTTGCTAAATCTCCCTTGAAATTCCCTGTTATTTTCATATTTTCCCATTCCTTATTAAGAAATTCCCTCCCCTAACATTCCCCTCATGTTTTTCCCCTCGAAACAGCATAGAGTTCAACATTTTTGCAGGCAGAGACAGTAGTTCCATTAGTCTTTCAGTTTGTCCACTTTGCTCCAAAAACCATGTCAGAAGCCGAGACTTATGAGCAAAGTGATGACCATTCATCATCTACAGAGGAGAGGAGGCCTTGTAAGGGTGGACATCATAAGCGAGAGGAGCCCACCTCTCTGGCAGAATTACAGGACTGCCCCATGGCAGTGAGTTGTTTTCAGTATATGTCTTGTTATGATTTCTGTGTGAGAATTTCTCAGATTCAGCATCATAGAGAGTTGGCCCCCTTGTTTGTCTTGCACCTCCATGATGGACATGTCACTCTGGCAGGGGTGAACTTCACATTGACTCCTAAGGTGATCTCACAGGCTACAGGGATACCAAATGTGGGTGAGGTGTGGCCTAAACGCAGATTGCTAGATTTTGTTCACTTTGAGCCCTCTGTCCGGCCATCATTTGTGGGACTTTTGACAGGTGTTTTCCCATTCGGATTTCTCCGGAGCGAGTATGCTCCCATCATGAGGCTTATTATGCATTATTTTACCTGTGAGGGCATATTTTCACAGGTGTACTCCTATCATATTCGCCTTTTGATGCATTTCACCCGAGTGAGGATGATGAACATCCGGATCATCTTATTTCAGAACATTCAGAGGATGGTGCCCATGTTGCAGAAGAAGACCCCGGCTCAGCAGTATAGGAGCCTATACCATTATGGTTTGATTCAGCTCATAGTCTCACACCAGTTGACTCAGCAGGGCATTTCATGGGAGGAGTTCATCTCCCGTGAGTTTTTCACAGTGCCACATCAGCCACATCAGGAGGTCATTCATGAGGAGGGAGGACCATCTCAGCAGCCTGATACTCCCGTCACCCGACATGTTAGCTCCACTCCTTTGGTCACTTATCAGAAAGGCCCAAGGGCCTTATTTGCAGCAGCCAGGCGAGTACTATCTCCACAGTAGGTGGAAGGGGTCTCGCCTTCATCGTCATCACAGCGAGTGTTATCTCCACATCAGGTGGAAGGGGCTTTGCTTTCTTCACCAGCATAGGTACCAGAGAGGGGCAAGCAGCTCATGATCGAGGAGAGATTGTCAGGCGATCCAGTTATTGATCTTGACGCCGGTTCTCCTAGCATAGAGCTCAAGGATATCATCCGAGAGCAAAGCACCGAGATTCAGTCGCTACAAACAAAATTATTGATGGCAAAATGGATAATCAACTATTTAGAGCAGCAAAACAAACAATTGGAGGATGAACACAAGCTATATGAGCTGCAAAAAATTCGTGAAGACCGGGAATTGGCTCGTAGGAGACCCAGTGACTTGAGACCCATAGATCGAGAATCTATGCTTATTTGGGACAATGCTCATTTGAAAAGGTTGTTGGCTAAGGCCAACCAAGATAACAAACTGCTGAGAAACATGAAGAATCACTATTGGGCAAGGATGCATGTATGCAAGACCAGAATGAAAATGTTCCAAAGGAGGTTGTCCGAGGCTCTTAGGCAGAAGAAAATGACCAATCCACTCCGTATCTTGGCGGAGGAATCCCTCAAAGATCATGGCACTCACTAGCATCAGCTACAACAAAAATCCCAATTTTTTTTAGAATTTTGGGTAATTTTGGAATTTTTTGGAAATTTACAGGTTTTGGCTTCTCAACGGGTCTCACCCCCGGTGAGACCCTTTGTCATCGTAGCTCTGTTTTGCAAAAACTCAGCATTTTTGGATTTGTCATGTAAAGTTACATATGCCTATGGATATATTTGAGTTTTTATGGAGTTCTGGGCCTCCAAAAGGTCAAAATACATGAAAAATTTGACTTTCTGCCCCTTTTCTGAGTTGCAGAAGCAGTCTTGGGAGAATTGAGATTTGACTAGGCAAATGACCTCCAAATTCAAAAATTCTGGTTGGGTTGGAAAGTAGACTCACAGACCTTTCCAACGAACTATCCTGCACCCAATTCTGATACCAGGAAGGCCTCCAAATAGAGCTCCAAAGTGCAAGACCCGTTGAGAAAAGGGGCGGACCCGTTGAGGAAATGTTGCCAGATTTGACCAGTTCAGCCTAGAAATTCCAGTTTTGACCTTTTTCGACTTTCTGAGGTTAATGATGATCTTAATGGATGTAATTGTGACACTTTTTGGATACTTTTACTCTTGTTTAACTCTTCTAGAAGAATTTCTCATGTAAAGGGTAAAAATTGAATGTATGAACTGATTTCCAAGTTTATAGAGGCAAGTTGTTTTGACTGCCTAGTTTGTAGTGCTAAGTTTAGAATTGGTTGAAACAGCTCCTAGAAGGATGAGCTCGACCCCTAGAGGCAAGGAAAGGTGTTAGCTTGCCTATATTATGTATTTTCTTAGTCATTTTCAGAGGTTGGAAGGTTGGACTCTTGAGGGAGAATAGCTCATTGTATTATTTCACTGTATCTCTGCAATTTTTGGCTAAGGAAGACCAGGGTTTTGCAGTCATCTTTGAGATTCTTGTGGACTCATGTGTTGATGGTGTGTTTCTTCAGTCATTGTAAGCTTTGTTATGTGTTTCATTTTCCTTCTATACTTCTGCATATTAAACAAATGAAGTGATAAAGTAAGAATTCATGCTTGTCATGCTCTGCTTTTAAGTTTGTTTAATTTTGATGTTTTCTACTATTTAAAGAGAATTCAAATTCATTGTTTGCTCTCTTTAGCCTTCTCTCTTTCATTCCTGACCATTCACTTCATTCGAAGACATCAGCACAGCCTCCTACCTCGCCCCAAAGACTCCCCTGCAGAAACTGTGTCCCATCCCCGCAGCCAAATTTGCCCTCTCCTCAACTTGCCACCAAAAAACCCAAAAACCCCAAAATCAAATTCTTTTATCAATTTACTAGCCTAATATCAGTGTTACTTTGTTGGTAATCTCCCTAATTGAAAATTTTCCAAGAGAGACCGGAGAGAGCCTTCTCCTGCCCCGTAGGGCTAGCTACGAGGCTGAATGGTTTGATGTAGCTTTGAGATTTGCCTTTCTCAGCCTGAGGTGAAATGTCAAACGCTAACATCACCAACAAGTGAAATGTTCAGAGTCTAGAGCCTCATAGAAACATTATCATATGAAACATGTCCCAGAGCTCCTCCACCACCCAAGATGTTGCTTCACTTTGTCCCAGATTTGAGGATTCTTCATAATGACACAACTAAACCCAACATGCCCCCAAGTTGGCTTGACACAATGCCAACTAATTCACAACCCATATTAGTATGGTCTCACAATGAGAGAGTAGGGAGGGCTTGTTGCACCAAAGGAAGCCCTAACGTTGGAGGAAAGGAGGCCATTTTTAACGGTGGGAGACCTATGGAGACCACTTTGTGGCGCTCCAGTTGGATCTTGGGACACTGCAGGAGGTAATTGTTGAAATTTGGGCAGCTTCGGGATGAATTTCCCAAAGGAAAACCCAGCGCCCCCAAAGGTAGCCCAGCCGCACAAAGAGAGTATTTATGAAGGTCAAAAGAAAATTTAAGTGCATAAAAGTAATATTAATATGTTGGGAACTCTTATTAATGTGGTAAATCAAGTCACATGGAAAAATATGTTTAATGTTGCTTTTGAAATTCAAATTTGAGGATTTCCCTCCATGTTATAAAGTCATCCTAACCTAAATGCAAGGGTTATGAATGGAAACAAATATATCCCCATCAATTAGTATAAATAAGGATAGATGAGAGCTCATTCATGATCATTGAATTTAGGATTACACATATATGAAGAAGACTCGCATCTGATTGTAGTAGTTCGCATTCTATCCCAGAGACACATTTATATGGCTCGTGGTTCACCTTAATGTGGCTAGTATATCTTCTCAACAGAGTCTCGAATCTATTCTTCTATGATGGCATTGTCTTACTTTTGTTTTGTGGCACGCATTATCTCACAGTGACTCACATTAAGACACAATGGCTTGCTATGTTACTGTGGGATGGTATTTACTATTTATATTTATTATGGATCGTTTCTCTCTTTATCATTTGTTATTCTCAGTAGAACACTACAAGATGGCTCTCAGGTTATGTTTTGTGGTTCATGGCTCATGTGGCTCGAAGGACATTGATATTGATATTTACTCTGGGATCGTATTATAACCTTGGTATCATTACATGAGAACTATAACACTGCTCACACAGTGACGAACACTTACGATGGCTTATTTATCCTTTACAATGGCATAAGAAACTTATGATGGATCGTATATCCTTTACGGTGGTGCACAAATATTTACGGTGGCTCGTATGTCTTTTCAATGGCTCATACATTTACAGTTTATCTCTTACGGTGGCCCATATATTTACTGTTGATTAGATATTTCTCACAGTGGTTCATAGATCCTTGCGATGACATATATATACTCACTATGGTTTGCTTAGAACTTGTGACTTGCATATGTTAAAGATGGCATGCTTGATCTAGATGATATGTTTAAATGACCTCTGTGGTATGGCTCAAATTATATGTGTATGACAAAGAGTTACAATTAGATATGGTATGGCAGGAACCTTAGATCGGATAGCATATTTGAGGCTATAATATATGTTAATAGATGACAGAGTAACTCACAGTGAGGATGATATAACAATGATTATAGTAATGTTTCTAACTAACAGTAACCCTTATGTTTATAATCATGATGTATAGGAAGTGACCTTAATAATGATATTGTCATGTTTAGCAGTTATCTTTAGACTTCGTATATATACATATATCATTGACCTCAATATATGTCAATACTCTAGATCTTCATGACAATGATTCTGATATATGAAACTACAGGACATATATATAACAAGGATCTACAAGACAATGTTATGTGTATGGCAATTGTCTTGTTACATGGCACGACAGTTACTTGGTTGTATAACAATGATTCTCAGATAAGATATTGTATATGATAGTAATATGATAACAACTCTCATGGACTTGATTTGTTCAATTCATAAACAGTGTTGTGAATTGCCCTGGGTTGGCCATAGGAGGCGTGATGTGATTGTTGTATTTCATTGTACTTTGTATCTCATCTAAACTTTGATGAATATCTAATAGAAGAAGAATCTGGTTGAGTTTCTCCCCTTGTGGGGTTTTCCCCAGGTCTCTGACCTATATCCTGGTGTTTATATTGTGCATGTTTTTCTTCTACTCTTATTTATTGTTTCGTTGCATTAATATTGTTCTCTCTGTTGATGTTGGGTAGCATCGGATGTTCTCTAGCTCCAAAATTTTGAGGAGTTGCTATAATAAAAGAGATTTCCAAAACCCATAAATCATTTGGAGAAAGTCCACCTGAATGAGGAGTTATTAAAATAATTAATATTTTTAATGGGTTCTTAAGTCTAAACTTAGGAAAATAAAAATATTAATGGGTATTAATAAGAATATGAGTGAGAAACTTCTAAGTAACGAAAATCAAGTTTGTTTTAGTCTTACCCGTTGATTAGGGACTTAATCTCGATCATTGGTTCATCAACATAAAAAAGTATAAGAGGAGGCTTGATGATCAGTTGGAGATACACTTGGGAGATTAGTGAGTTTGATTTTTCTAGGGCAAGGTTTGTTGAGAAAATCGAACAAGTGATTTGTTGTAGCAAAGAGGCAGGGATAGTTGAGGCTGGAGGTGTAACAACCCTGAAATTAAAACATGCAACTAATTAGATCAATTATGTGATTTACAAACAACATACCTCTCTTCAACTAATTAGCATAGAATTTTTAAGAAATAGAAGCAAAAGCAACTTACCTGTAGCAATAACATTCATTCCTTGTAATTTCGAAGTTGAACGTTATTTGAATCCTGCTAACCGCAACAAAGTTTTGGGGACGACTCTCTACCCAACCGTAAGCTCAATTGCACAAAAACTTGCTACAACTGGCCACCCTCGAGCCCTCAATCAACGTACTATTGTCAGGGAATCATTTGTCTCACAACACTTTTCTCCCAAAAGAATGGATGATGGAATCATGGAATGATCTCTCATCCTCCCCACTGTCTATTAAAGAGAGCAAACATTGGAAGGGGAACCGCATGCACATTCCATGTGTCAACATGCAACTTTTATTTCTTTATTTTAAGTTTAACTTAATTTAGTAATTATCTTAATATAATTCTTTCTTATTTTATTTTTTTTACCTTTTGATAACTTTACTTATTTTTACTATTTTATACTTCTCTTAATTTAACTATTACTTATTTTATTTTACTTTTGTTAACTTTACTTATTTTTACTATTTCTATAGTTTATTTTTACTTAGAACTCTAGTATTGTTATTTCTACTTTATTTATTTATTATTTATTTGCTATTATTATATTTTCTTTTTATTTATCATTTATTTTCTTATATTATTTTTATTATTTTTATTATTAGGGGACATTACATACTCCCCCTCTTTAAGGAACTTCGTCCTAAAGTTAAGTTGAATTATTTAACATTTTTTTTCATTTGGTTATTTATTACATCATGTTTGCCCTACACCCTCTGTTGAACTAGTATAACCAGCAAGAATCGAAATTTTTCACAACACCTGAGAAATCTCAAGGAATCTCTGTCCTTTTTCCCACTTTCAAAACCAGGCATAAGCCTCCCTAGTCTGTATCCTAGTCCAAGGCTGGCCCCAAGACTCGCACCTGACTCAGACCTCATTTGCCCCAAGGCAGGCATCCGATACGATACTCAATGACTCCGGCCATCTCATAATGTTGGCCCACTCCCTCCACAACTACTAAGGCGCACAACCCTAGGCATCGAAGTCCTTACAACCCCACTAGACTTCAGCATCATAATCCAATACTAGGCATCTAGCCTACAATATCAGGTACTTGGCCTCCACTCAAGAGCCATCCATCAAGAGCTATACAAGACAAAGGAACCATTGGCATATGTAGTGTTGATTGAATATGTCCCCAGCCCATATGGTGTTTCATATTCTCCCTTGTAGGTATGGGCTCCCACGAAATCGTCAAATAATTGGCCCTCTTGGCCCATTTGCAGAGTTCCTGTCAAACACCACATCTCAACATGCAACCAATCCATTAACTATAACATCATGGTATCATAGAAAATAATCCACAAGCAAACTCTTTCATTCCATCATGATAACATAACATCATTGTTAATCACCACATTTTGAATAACAAAGAATTGCATGGTCATGCACACGACAAATCTGCATGTGATTACCACATAAAATATCCTCATACGTTATAACATCCACATATCAACATCAAAAACATATCATGACAACACACAATAAACTAACCGCATGTCAATATAACCTCAAATCATAACTTCATAATCCCTATGCATATCGCATTTGTCATGAATACACAACATCAGTGTCGTAACAAATAAACAAATAAGAACCACATCTGCATCATTATCCTCATACCATAATTTCATTAAACCTCCAACATAGTATATGATTTAGATGTATAAAAAATTTAAACAATAAGACATATTGAATTTTATTATTTTTAATTTTAGAGTAATATCTAAAAATCTACACATTGAATATTGAATCTAATAAAATTAGAAGTAAAAAAACATAAATATTTTAATACTATTTAACATTTTCATTTAAGTATTTAATTAAAAAAAATATAAATAAAATCTCACCATTTCAATTTCAATTATAAAAATAAACTATAATAGGAAAACGAACTATTGAAATGGGCATGCAATACCCAATAGCAAGATAACGATTAGCATATATAAATATATATTCCAATTATCATATCAATTTGAACAAAATAAAAATAGAACTCCACTTAAATTGATTCCAAAGACCATAAGCTTAAATATAATCCATTACTTAAACACCATCACAAATCATTTCATCACCAATATTTTTTTTGTTTTGTTATGACCAATGGATTATTGATAACACATAAATAAGAGCATACGATGTTCCTGTGATAAATTAACCTTATTCCCCCTTAGCTCCATGCGTTGGAATTTTGGCTAATTTTGTGCAGGTTGGTGGAGTGCAATTTCAATGGTTAAAATTGGAAAGGGCTAACCAGCGTGCTATAGGGCATTAAATGCCCTGGTACATACATGCCCTATAACAAAATATAACACAGCCTTTATTTTTTATTTATGTAACCACCAAGATTGTGTGTTATTTTGTTATAGGGCATGCATGTGCCAAGGCATTTAATGCCCTATAGCAGGCTGGTTAGCCCTTGCCATTAAAATTCATATAGTTTTAATAGAATAACTATCGAATTATTTTTAGACTCTGAATACAGTGACCCTAATTCAGATCTCGGTGGAATCACAAATCCTCAACAGAAAGAGATGCCCGCTTTAGATTTGGGGGATATTCTCATTAAAATAAAAATACATACATATTAGTAACTGTTATTAATATCAAGAAATAATTAAAATTACAAAGAATTCAAAATCAATATATAGGTTTTTAAATTTATAACCTACCCACTCATAAAATCAATTATCATACTCTATGACTTGCATACAATTGGGGATTTGATTCTTGGACTAGGTTATACCAATAACCATCATACATCACTTTTTTTTTCAGCCTTAAAATTATAAATAAAAAGCAAAATTATTTATGACGCATGCAAATAAAGAAAAATTATGTGCAATAAAACAAATGTTCAAAGATAGAAATTATCATTTTTATTTATTATAATAAATTATAATAGACATGCAAGGTCACTTGGCATGTGGATTATATTTGTTTATTATTTTTTTTTAATAAAAGATTATAATATGTTTAAAATATAACCGTATGCAATATGGTAACAAGAATGCTATAAGGTTATTTTTTAATAGAATCAAATACGCATGTATATAATTATACGCAGATAAAAACCAACCCAATTTTATATTTAATAGTAAGGAAACTTTATCTATTCTAGAAATATTATTGTTTATTAATTTTATATAATAATAATTTTATTTAAAATTATTTAATTTTTTGAATGTACAAAGTGTAAAAAAATATTAATAAATTTAATTAATTATTTTTCTCAATTTTTTTTATCTAAAGGTCACATACAGTCGAAACCCACTCTGATACCATATGTAACAATCCAAAAATTAACACATGCAACTAATTAGATCAATTATGTGATTTATAATCAACATACCTCATGTAACAACCCAGAAATTAACACATGCAACTAATTAGATCAATTATGTGATTTATAATCAACATACCCCTCTCAACTAATTAGCATATAATTTTTAAGAAATAGGAACAAAAGCAACTTACTCATAACGATAACATTCCTTACTTGTAATTTTACTTGTAATTTCGAAGTTGAATGTTATTTGAATCCTGTTAACTGCAACAAAGTTTTGGGGACGGCTCTCCATCCAGCCGTAGGCTCAATTGCACAAAAACTCTCCATCTAGTCGTAAGCTCAATTGCATAAAAACTTGCTACCACTGGGCACCCCCAAGCCCTCAATCAACGTACTACTATCAGAGAATCATTTGTCTCACAACACTTTTCTCCCATAAGAATGGAAGATATAATCATGGAATCATCTCTCATCTTCCTCACCGTCTATTAAATAGAACAAACATTGGAAGGGGAACTGCATGCACACATTCCACGTGTTAACATGCAACTTTTATTTATTTATTTTAAATTTAAGTTAATTTAGTAATTCTTTTAATATAATTCTTTCTTATTTTATTTATTTTTACCTTTTGATAACTTTATTTATTTTTACCATTTTATTTTTCTCTTAATTTAACTTTCTTATTTTCTTTTACTTTTTGTTAAATTTACTTATTGTTACTATTTTATAGTTTATTTTATTTATATCTTATTTTATTTTATTACTTTTTGATAACTTTACTTTTCTTTAACCATTTTTATATTTCTCTTAATTTAACTTTTTTATTTTCTTTTACTTTTTGTTAACTTTACTTATTTTACTATTTTTATAGTTGATTTATATTTATATTTTATTTAGAACTCTAATATTGTTATTTACTATTTTATTTATTTATTATTATTATATTTTATTCATTATTTATTATTTATTTACTAATATTATATTTCTTTATTGTTTATCATTTTATTTTCTTATATTATTTACGATTTTTATTATTATTAGGGGATATTACAGGAAGATCTTCTCCAGGACCTTGAATACATAGCAGAGAAAGGCAAAGAAACACCTGAGAAAGACACGGATGTTGGGCTAGGAAAGGCCCATGCATTTCCAGCGTTGGGGTAAAGCAACCCTCCAACAAGACTCTGAATTCAGTTGAGAAGCAGCAGGATCAGCCGAGAAGGCTGACGTTAGAGCTCAAGGATGTGGAGGAGGCAGCGCAGTATTGACGCAGTGTCCCAGTGTGCTACACGCGGACCCACACAGCTACTGCAAAGGGGGAGCGCAGTTGTAGTCAGGGACAGCCAGTCCAGTTGTCGAAACGAAGAGATTTTGTCGGGTGAAGTGAGGTAATCTCACTCAAGTTTCTGCCAATATATTTTTAGCTCTATAACTGGATCGTTGAGAGGGCGTCCATAGTTGTATTCAAAATTATTGCTTAATAATAGAAAACCCTTAGAGTTGTTTCACCGATTTTCTCGCATTGGATTTTTTCGGGGACGTTTGTCCAAAAATAACGGTGTCCCTTGTGTATTGTCTTGTATCTATTTTCAATTCATGATCTGTATGTATGTGTACTCTGCAATAGTGTTTTCATCGTTGTTTAGTAATTAAATAGTTTGTTGAACGTAAAAAAATAACAAACAGGAGATGATAAACCAGTGATTGCAGTAGGATTTCTGAAGTGAGATTCAGAATTTTTCACATGGTATTAGAGAATCGCAGATCATAGGAGCCTGGAGATACTAGTCGAGAGATCCAGAGAATTTGTTGTAGAGAGGCAGTTGTCCTGAGTGACAATGTTGTTCCAAAGCCAGAGACACAGAGGGAGAGTGACGCAATGCAAAAGAGGTGACGCAGAGGCTCACGCAGTGCCTGTGCCACCATTCTGAGCCAGGGGAGGGTGATGCAATAGATGGGAGGAGCCCACATAGTAACTGCGTCTGTTGTCTAGGCCAGCAAAGAAGTAGAGGGGCAGATCAGGCTCACATAGAGCCACGTCATCTTTCCAGCCCAAGGATGAGTGATGCAGAGGCAATGAGGAGCTGATGTAGCTCACGTGATGATTGCGTAGAGCCAGAGGAGCTCAAATTCTTCAGTTGCCGAGGCTGGAGGAGAAGAACAAATTCGATCTGAGGAGCTAGTGAAACGTTGTTGATGTTGGTGCAGAACAATGTCTGTGTAGATAGAGTCGAGGTAGAGGGAGTCACTGCCTTGACAAATTACTAGCCAAAGAAATCTAGATCCGGTTTGCAGCAGCAAAGGAGGATTGGAGAGGAGTGATTCGACATTTGGCCAGAGGATTTCCATGAAGGAAATCAGGACTCAGAGGGATCCTAAAGGAGATTGTTCCTTAGAGGGTTTCTTATGCCAAAGAAATCCAAATCCAAGTCTTGTTGGATTAGTAGCAAAAGAGGGAGAAGAGAACTTGACTTATATTTGTTGAGCAGAGATGGCAATGAATGGATTGAGGGTTCGGGACAGAGTGGATGGAGTTTCCAATTTTGTCATCTGGAAAGCCAGGATCCTAGTAGTCTTAGACAAAAATTGTATCAAGGACTATGCATTGAAACTATTTGTTGTTCCAGTCAACGCTAATCTGTTAAAGATGTACGAGGAGGCTCAGGCGAACGCCAAGTGCATGATCCTAGACGGAGTCAAAGATCATGTAGTACCACACATTGCTAAGAAAGAAATAGCAAGGGAGATGTGGGAGACGTTGACCACCTTGTACCAGGGAACTTCCATCCAGTGGAAGATGCTATTAACAAATCAGTGGAGACAGTACCAGATGCAGAAGGGAGAAGAGATCGATCCCTTTCTCCTCAGGTTGCAAGGGATTAGAGACCAGTTGACTTCCGTGGGGTCTACATCAGATCCTGAGTTCATGGTCAAGATTGCCTTGAACGTAGTCACTGAGGACTGGGAGACATTTGTCCAAAGTATCTTGGGCAGAGCGACTCTCCGACAAGAAGAGATCAAGAGATTGACCAAGGCGGGGGATAGTGGCAAAGGAGCCCGAGTCAAGAAGGAGGAGAAGGATGCAGCTCTTGCACCATCGAGACAGCAACGGTAGCAGAAGTGGAAGAGAAGGATATTTCTAAGGTCAGATGCTTCAAGTATGGGGAACTTGGACATTATGCCACTCAGTGCCCCCAGAAGAAGGGCAAGGAGGAAGCTTTTGACTCAAAGGTTGCTCCAGCAAAAGTTGAAAGGGAAGGTGAGGATGACAATTGTGCCATGAGTGCTCATGCACCTCTGGAGAAGAGGTGGGGTGACACAGAGTTGTAGTCGAGAGGACTACATGAAGGGAAGGATCCTTGAAGTGCCCAAACTCTAGAATCACATATGGCTACAGGAGCCCTTAATGACTAGAGCAAAATGACAGGGGTCAATTGGTGCAAGGTGTGATGGAGCAATAGTGGCAGAGCTAGAGTGCGAAGTATGAAGCAATGCAGTGTGCCGAAGTATGAGGCAGCGCAGTGAATGTTGTAGCAATGCGAGAGGCACAGAGCAGTTTGCAACAACGCAGTAGCAACAAAGGTAGCTTCAGCATCACAAGGCATCCAAACTGACCAACGTGTCAGTGCTTGGGTGAAGTTTCAGTTACTTACTTCTCAGTAACTGAGTTGCAGTGTAGCAGTTAGCAGTGGCAGTGCTATGGACAACATGAGGCAGTAGTATAGGAAGCAACAGTGTAGTGGATGAAGGGCATTAGGCCAAGCATCAACAACATAGGGGACCGATGCAGTGGAACAATGTAGTGCTTATGTTGAGAAGTGTTACAAGAGCACATTCCTCGCTAAGAGGGAGAGTTGATTTTGGGTAGCACCGAATGTGCTCTAGCTTCGAAATTTTGAGGAGGGGTTAGAATACATGAGATCTCCAGATCCCAGAAATCGTTTGGAGAAATTCCACCCAGATGAGGAGTTATTAAAAGTATTAATATTTTTAATGGGTTCGTAAGTCTAAACTTACGAAAATAAAAATATTAATGGGTATTAATAAGAATATGGGTGAGAAACTTCTAAGTGACGAAGATAAACTCTGTTTTAATCTTAGCAATTCATTATGGACTTAATCTCGACCATTGATTCATCAACGGGAAAAGTATAATAGGATGGTTGAGGGTCAATTGGAGATACACTTGGGAGATCAGTGAGTTCGATTTTTCTAAGGTGAGGTTTGCTGAGAAAATCGAACAAGTGATCTGTTGCAGCAGAGAGGCAAGGATAGTTGAGGTTGGAGGATCTTCTCCAGGACCTCGAATACATAGCAGAGAGAGGCAGAGAGACAGCAGAGGAGGCAACGCACACCCAGGGAGACTGGCGTTGGGCCAAGAAGGGCCCACGCATTTCCAACGCTGGGGTAGAGCCACCCTCCAGCAGAAATCTGAATTCAACCAGGGACCAATAGGATTAGGCGAGAAGGCTGACATCAAAGCTCCAAGAGGCAGAGGAGGCAGTGCAGTGCTGACGCAGTGTTCCAGTGTGCTCCACGCAGGCCCACGCAGCTACTGCAAAGGGGGCAACGCAGTTGTAGCCAAGAATAGTCAGTGCAGTTGCCAGAATGGAGAGATTTTGTTGGGTGAAGTGAAGTAATCTCACTTAGGTTTCTACCAATATATTTTTCTCTATAACTGGATTGTTGAGAGGGAATCCAGAGTTGTATTTAGAACTACTGTTTAATAATAGAAAACCCTTAGAGTTGTTGCACTGGTTTTCACGCATTGGGTTTTTCCAGGGACGCTTGTCCAAAAATAATGGTGTCCCTTGTGTATTTGTCTCATTTCTATTTTTAGTTCATGATTTGTATGTATGTGTAGTCTACAATAGTGTTTTCATCGTTGTTTAATAATTAAATAACTTGTTTAATGCAAAAAAAACAAGTAGGAGATGATAAACCAGTGATTGTAGTAGGATTTCTGAAGTGAGCTTCAAAAATTTTCACACTCTCTACATATTGCAAATGATGTAATGATGTTACAATGTTATGGGGTGAAAGATATATCAAAATGTTGAAAATGTTCATAAATGCAATTATATAAAGCAGAGAAAAATCTAGCCCCAAGAAAATTAACAACAATGAAGTGAATTTGACGGTTAACTTTCAAATCACGAACTTCATAGGAGTACACTTTCTTGGACACCTCATCACCCTTGGACATGACATTTGGATCATTTATTGTTGATGATGTCAACATGAGAGACCTTTCGGCTCAAACATGTGGGAATATTAGGGCATATTTTGATAAAGCTAATGGGTCGGCTTGTCACCCGAGTATATTTTAACATCAAACTTGTCTTAGGGGATTTGTTAGGCTAATTATTAGTCCCACTCCTCATATAAATAGAAGAGAGGCCCATTGTATTGGATCATCATCACTTGTGACTTATTTTGGCCCTCTTAGAGATTTATGACCTTCTTGTTTTCTTGTTGAGATTTGACTCAATGGTGTGTTTTATTGTATGGAGCTATTTCTTTGGTCTTGGAGACGTCATTTTGGAGAAATAAAGGCTTGTTCATGCAATATATCTTGTAAGTGAACCTTGAATTTTATAAATCTTATTTTTTGTCTGAAGTATGGATTGGATGATCATATAAGGTTTCTATTGTGCAAGTTTTTGTAGAAAATCATTCTATGGAATCTAGATGATAGAATTGTATGTATTACTTACTTGTAGAATGTGATTGGCAACCCCATTAGTGAATCTTTAAACTAGCTCTCCCAATTGACTTTACTCTCTCATGAAAGTGATGGCTAGAGTTTTAAGACCTAGGGTTTCATCATTCTCATATTCCTTACCAAGGTTTAGCATATATTACACTCCCATAGACTCCATCATCCCATGGATAACACACAGGCCTTGGTCACTTGGTTGATCATCCACAAAATTCCACTTAAACATCAATCTCTCTCCTACCCTAATTGTCAACCCCTTAAGGATTCAACATTGGAAGGAGTGTCGATTGCCTCAAAATCAACCCCTTTTAGTGGTAAATCCATCATTTTCAAAGCTTAATTATTTTTCCCTATGTATATCTTGCCTTATAAAATCCCTTGTTTGCTCGAACCTTCAGCTTGGTGCTTGTTGAAGGCTTCTTGTTCCAATGATTGAAGGTATTCATTGCTTGGAAGCCTTTTCTTGGCTTTATGATTTTAGGCGTGACCTTTTAGCTTGTTATCTCTCAAGCCCTAAAGCATTTGTGCCCTAAATAGGCCTTATTAGATTATGTGAATTACCCTCTCATGCTTGTTGAGCCTTCTTCGTAGAAAGAGTTGTCCTCTATAAGTCTATCTTGTCACCTTACTCCTTAAACTTAGCATATCCTTCAGGTTACCTAACTAAAGAGAAGTCTCCCTAGTAGAAGTCCAAAAAAGCACAGGACGTGGTGGTTGTGGTGACAATGGTGACAGTGGGCCACACCTCATTGTTTTCCCTTAATCTAGTTTTTTCCTTGCGAATTTTCCACTCACAAGACCTATTATATTTCGAGACAACATACCCCACACAATTGGTGGATAGTAGCGAAAAGTAGGTTGAATGCCATCAGAATCATTAAACCTTGGATCATTATCTTCTATATACCAAGTAATTATTAATTTTTGTGTAGCATTGGGAGGTATTCTTGCATTCCAAAAGGCCTCCCAAGTCGGCTAAGGAAAATTATAAAAATGAAAAATAACAATTTGTATTTTTTGGGCTTCATGTAGCTCCAAATGGTTAAGTCGGCCACATCATGAAGGGGTGTGATTTTTGGTCAAAAGTCATGCATTTGACAAATATAAATGCATATGTTGGCTTCCTCATTTGACTAATTCGAATCACACACATTCTTCTATTCTTTTGAACTACACATGCGAAGTCGAGAGGACGAGATCTGAAGCTTGACCGAGATAAAGAAGCTTTCATTTGATTGAGTTTGACCTACTCTATTTCACTGAAAATAGTCTTTGACCAAGGTTTGACTGAATTTGACCGCAGAGAAAGGTACAAGTTTGACCGCATAAGATGAATACTTTGACTGCAAAGTTTGGTTGTAATCAACCACAGTTGACCACTGACCCTTTGACCGCAAGACGAAACTTTAGATTGCTGACTAGCATTGATCATCATTGATTTTTGTAATTTTTGGCAGTTTGACCAGCATTAACTAGCTAGCATTTGATCAAGTTTGACTAATATGTAGGACTTGGATTTGTCGCACAAATTTCTAGAATTCTCTTGAAATTGTACATATTCTTGAAGATCAATTTCTCCTTACAAGAAAGTTGTTGGGTTTTTCCTAACCTTGGGATTTCCCAAGGTAAATTTGTTCTCTATTGTGCATGGCTGTCTCTTTATGATCCTATTTTTTTCATTGCATTATTGTTGAGATTATACAAGACATAAGTTAACTCAATTGGAAATCATTGGAAAGTAATTATCAGATCAGAAGATCAGTTTCTACTATGCACTATTGTAGAAAATTCAACATGGTATTAGAGCCTTGATGAAATAACCATTGAAGTATCTTGAAGAGGTTGAGTTTAGGAGAATTTGTCTATTTTGAAGAAGCAAAGTACAAGAAGAATGAGACCTAATCTAAGCCAAAAATTTTGGTCCTCCAGAGGTCTATTTGGACCGAGTTTAGTGCACAGGACATGGCAAATTGACAATAGAAGGAAGGTTGAATTTTGATGAATGTCTAGGCCAGATTAAAGAGATCATTAAGGATTTGTCTAGAGGGAAGTTTGAAGATGTTGAGTTTGTAACTATGGTCGGTCTTCATAATGTATATTTGGTCACTTAATGTATTTGTATTGATTATTGTAAAAAATAGTTTTAAATGTTGGAGTTAAAGGAAAATTTATTTTGAGTCAAAGTCCCATTGCAACTTTTGAAAGAAAATTTGAATTTTCAAATTGTAATTTTTGGTTGCAAAAGATGTCAAGTCGGCCTCCCTCTAAGTCAAGTTGGACGAGGGAAAAGGACACACCCATTCGACCTAGCAAGACACTATATAAAGGCAACTTGACCTCCACAAGGGCAATTAGCACCTCATCTCATAAGCATCTTTTGGGCAAGCAAGTGAAGGGCAAGGATGAATAGGATGAAGAAGAGATCAAATTAGCTCTCTCTCTCTCTCTCTCTCTCAAGTTCGCACGTGTGGATAACCTCTCTCTTTTCTGACTCACAGTGTTTTTTGGGTAGATCTATTGCAAGGGGTTGAAATTCAGGAGTACCCAACAGTTGTAGGAGGGCCAAAATTTTGGGTCAGTTCAAGAAGAGCAAAGTCCAAGATCAAATTGGGAGGCATGACTTAGAGGGGTTGATTAGGTTTGACCATAAGTCTAGGTGTGTCTCTTGTTGAACTGAAAAAAATCTCTATTGAAAAGCTTGTTGGGTTTTTCCCTTTGGTGGGTTTTCCCAGAGTAAATCTTGTCTTTTCTTTGTGCATTGTGATCTCTATCGTTGTATTGTTCTTGTATGGTTGAAATTTTGAAGTATAATTGCCAAATGATATATTGGAATAATTTAAAAGAAGATTTACATCAAAAGTAATTATTAGTATTTCATAAATATTGTGTTAATCTATATTGCACTTCGAAAATCAACATGGTTTCATAGCTTTGGTGAAGGAACGAATATTGAGCTCTCCACTGAAGAAATCCTAATTTGAAATCACCGTTGTTTAAGTCCTTGATTTCACATCCATGGCCTCCTCTACAAGATCTGAGAATAAGTTGGAAGGAGCCTCCAATTTCAGAGCTTGGAAACTTATTATTGATATTATTCTTGTAAAGAACAATGTATTGGATATTGTGACAAGGAAAGTTGTGGAACCAACAGATGTAGGAAAGGAGAAATTCAAAGACGATTTCAATTCCATTAGCATTATCGTGGACTCCATTAGAGATCATCTAATCCCTTATATTGCAAAACTGGATACATTTAAGAAGATGTATGATGCCCTAACAAGTCTATTCACTATCATGAATACGCGTCAAGTCATGAACCTAAAGAATGAACTTTGTGATGTGATGATGACAAGTGATGGCATCATAGCTTCATATTTTGTAAGAATTTCTCAAATAAAGGATCAAATGTCAAAAATTTGAGAAACTATTCCTAACAGTGAACTTGTGACTAGAACACTCAATGGCCTACCTAGATCATGGGATGCATTTGCAACAGGTATAAGCAGCAGGAAGGAAACTCTCATTTGAATAATTGTGGACCTCTTGTGCTCAAGAAGAATCAAGGATCATCTCGAGAGATAGGAAGGAAGAAGCTATTGAAGCATTTGCAATGTGCTTTAAGAAAAGTAGAGCAAAGAAGGGCACCTCTCAAGGCAAGGATCAAGAAAGAAGAAGGACATGTCAAGAACTCAATGCTATGGTTGTCAGAAATATGGAAATTTCAAGGATTGTTCTAAATTCACTAATAACAAAAAGAGAAAGGGGAAACAACATGCTTCCAAAATTGATGTTGAAGATGAACACCCAAAGAAGCCCAAAGGTGAGAAATACTTCTTTTACTTTTTTGCTCTAACAAGTTATATTGTAGATGATGATGCCAAGTGGCTGGTAAATAGTGGTGCATCAAGACATATGACTGGAGATCATGAAAATCTTACCAGCGTGATGGAAAAGAGGTTGTCTCAAAGGGTAGAGCTTGGAAGCAATCACAACTATGTAGTCAAATATGTTGGAAAGGCATCTATTGAGCTAGAATCTGGTAACAATATGCATCTCAAAATGTTGTATATGTATCAGGTATGAAAAACAATCTTGTCTCTATTTCATATTCAGAAGATAAAGGAGATAGAGAAACTTTTGCGGATGGAAAACTACTTGTATGGTACAAGGGCTCTAGTATAGAAGATGCTAGGGTTATTGGGATTTGTGAAGGAAGATTGTATAGTTTGTGAGTCAAGCAACTCAAGCCCTAGTACATGATGAAATCAATCCAAGTGAGCCATGGCATAGAAGGTAAGGAAATCTTTATTATAGAGCACTACTAGAAGAATCAAATTGTTTCAAGTGTCCCAGAATTGCAAATAGATCATGAAGGTGTTTGTAAACGTTGTGCACTTCAAAAGAATATTAAGAAACAATTTCCAGGTAGTGACAATAGGTCTAAAGAAGCTTTAGATTTTATTCACTTTGATGTATGTGGTCTAATGCCTATGAGATCGCTTGGGGGTTCATTGTACTATGTGACATTTATTGATTATCTATCTCATAAGACTTGCATTTATCTCATGAAGACCAAGGATGAGGTCTTCATAAACTTTTAATAATTCAAAGCTGAAGTGGAGAACTTGATAGATAAGAATATTAAGATCTTGAGATCTGACAATGGAGGAGAATACACCTCGAAAGATCTTGTGGCTTTTTGTAAGAACATTGGGATTAAAAGGGAGTTGATTTTCCCTTATAATCCACAATAAAATGGTGTAGCAAAGCATAAGAACAAGTCCATTGAAGAATTTTCCAGGGCCATGATGCAGGATCAAGATTCGTTGATGTTCTTGTGGGGAGAGGCATCATTGATAGTCGTATACATCCAAAATAGAAGTCTTCATCAAAACATGGAAGATTTGACTCCTAAAGAACCATTCTCTAGAAGGAAGCCAAAGGTTGGACATATGAGAATCTTTGGTTATTTTGTCAACGTCTATGTTCATAAGGATAAGAGGAACAAGCTTGAACCTTCAAGAAAGAAAGGTATAATTGTTGGTTATAGTGAATAGTCAAAGGCATATAGAGTCTACATTTTAGAGCATTAATGGATTGACGTCAGTCGGGATGTCACCTTTGACGAGAAAGTTGCATATTGGAAGTCTCAAGAAGTTTCCATGGATTCCTTGGATGAAGTTAAGCACGAGACTTCAAGGAAGAGAATTCAAGTTCTATAGAATGTCCTAAAGAGGCAAAAGGCCTCACGAACTAGTGGAACTGGCTACTATTCCAGAGATTAGAAAAAGGCCAACATGGCTTAGATCTACATTGAAAGAAGCAAAAGGGCATGTAGCTCATGACGACATGTCTAGAGAAGTTAAGAAGCCTAAGAGGATTTCCAGTTATGCAACTCTCATGACAAATACGATTGATGCAAATCCTTCCACTTATGAAGACATAGCGAGTCAACAAGTGTGGAAGGAGACCATCAATGAAGAAGATCAATTTATCATGAAAAATGATGCCTAGGGAATTTTCCCAAGGTCAGAAGGGAAGTCGATTACTGACTTTTAAATGGATATACAAGTTCAAGCATGTTGCAAATGGAAGTATTGACAAGTACAAGGTGTGGTTCATGGCTAGAGGGTTCTCTCATAAAGAGAGAGAAGATTATGATGAGACCTTTGCTCCAGTTGCCAGGTACACCTTCATTAGATCCATCATTTCTCTTATTGTTCCACTGGAATGGAACTTACATCAGATAAACGTGAAGATTACTTTCCTCAATGGTGTGATTGAAGAAGAGGTGTACATAGAGCAACCTCAAGGTATTGAGGTGCATGGAAAGAAATCTCATGTCTGCAAGTTAAAAAAGCCCTTGCATGGACTCAAGCAAGCTCTAAGAGCTTTATATGCTTGTATTGACACTTATTCGACATGACTGGGATTTACCAAGAGTGATGTTGATCCCAGTTTTTATTTTAAGGTTGTGAAGAATGCAGTTGTGATCCTATTATTTTATGTTGATGACTTGTTTTTGACATGTGTAGAGCCTCTTATTATTCAATGTATCAAGCAGTTGGCTTCTGAATTTGACATGAAGGACCTTGGGTTGATGCATTATTACTTGGGATTAGGAGTATCGCAGAAACCTAACGAAGTCTTCCTTGGTCAAAGAAAGTATGTTAATGAGATGCTTCAAAAATTTGGTATGATAGATTGTAAATCCATGGCTACTCCCATGGTGACTAACTTGAAGAAGTTGAGATGCTCAAAATCTAGTTTGGTAGATAAATCAATATACTTGTGGTTGACTGGCTCATTGATGTATTTGGTTAGAACCAAGTCGGGCATCTGCTTTGTTGAGAACACCTTAACCTAGTTCTAGGTTGAACCAAAACATGAGCATTGATTGTAGAAAAGCACATTCGGAGATATCTATGTGGTATTGTGAACTATGGTCTGAGATATGTTGCAACTTCAGGGATACACAAATATTGATTGGGCAGGAAGTGTTGATGATAGGAAAAGCACTTCAGGGGTATGCTTCAACTTAGGCTCAATTATGATATCTTGGATGAGAAGGAAGAAAATATCTTCCACACTCATCACTGTAGACGCAGAATATATTGCAGCAAATGAAGCATGTACAGAAGCAGTATGGCTTCAAAATTTATTTGTAGGATTGTTCGACCAAGTGCTAAAACCAACCGTGATACACTGTGATAATCAAAGTTGTGCGAAGCTTTCAAAGAGTCATGTCTTCCATCGCAGGTCAAAGCATATTGAGATCAAGTACCACTACGTCTTTGACATGGTGCAGAGGAGATCGATAAGGATCGAGTACATCTCCACTGATGAGCAGACAACTAAGGTTCTGATGAAATTGTTGCCCATGGAGAAGTTTGTGTACTTCAGAGACAAGTTGGGGCTTGTGGAGATTACCCCTCTTATTGAGAGGGAGTGTTGATATGCCACCAGCATGGATGGACATTCTCCTGAAAGGGGAATGGTTCGAGAGGTCCAAAGTGCTCCTTGGGTATGGTTGAGTAGGTGCCTCTTAGTGAGGTGACTCGATCACTCTGCATGGGAGGGTCGAGTGAGATATGTTAGCATCAAGACCCGATCACTCCCTAGGAGAGGGTTGAGTGAGGTCTTTTATCATCAAGGCCCAAAGTGCTCCCTAGAAGGGTTGAGGAAGTGCTCCCCTGGAGGGGTGAGGAAGTGCTCCCCATAAGGGTTGGGCGAGTACTCCCCAAGATGGTTGAGGAAGTACTCCCCAGGTGGGTTGTGTGAGTGCCTGTTAGTACCCCCCAGGAGGGTTGAGTTTTAGCTTTTAGGGCCGATCACTCTAAAGGAGTGAGTCTTGGTATGTTGATGTAGAGTCATGGGTATAGTACCAACCTAGATATGGCTACTAGCAAATATTGATGGTAGATGATGAGACTAATCATGATGATGATTTAATATAACCTTTTCCTAGAGAAATTTGTCAACTTGAGAGCATCTATGACAGTCATTATGAATACCTACCTAGTTAAGAGGGAGTGTTGAATTTGTAACTATGGTCAGCCTTCATTACGTATATTTGGCCACTTGTTGTATTAGTATTGATTATTGTAAAGCATAGTTTTAAATGCTAGAGTCGAAGGAAAATTTATTTTGAGTCAAAGTCACATTGCAACTTTTTAAAGAAGAAAATTTAAATTTTCAAATTGTGATTTTTAGCTCCAAAATATGTTAAGTCGACCCATTCAGCCCAGTAGGACACTATACAGCAATTCTAATCTCATCTCATAAGCATCTTCTATGCAAGCGAGGGACGAGGACAAATACAACGCAAAAGAAATTGAAATAGCTATCTTTCTCTCTCTCAAGCTCGCACGTGTGGATAGTCTCTCTCTTTTCTTGCTTGCAAGTTTTTATGGGAAGTTCTATTGCAAGGGGCCATAATTCTAGATAGTTGCAGGACCCGAAATTCTAGGGTAATTGGCAGTCGTAGGAGGGTTGAACTTTTGGGCCAGTTCAAGCAAAGCAAAGTTCTAGATCAGATTGGGAAGTTTGACATACAGAGGTAAACCAAGTTTGACTGAAGGTTTAGGTGTGTCTCTTGTTAAATATAAGGATTTCTCTAATGAAAAGGTTGCTGGGTTTTTCCCATTGGTGGGTTTTACCAAGGTAAATCTTGTCCTCTCTTTGTGCATTGTGATCTCTATTGTTCTACTATTCTTATATGGCTGAATTTCTTAAGTATAATTGCTAAATGATATATTGAAATAATTTAAAAGATCTACATCAAAAGTAATTATTTGTATTTTAGAGATATTGCACTTAGAAAATCAACAAAATACCTGTTGTGATGCATTTTAAGGGCATTTGAAGGGTCGATTAAAGTTGGTTGCATAGCACCTCTAAGGGTATTATCTAGGGGCCCAAGAGGTATTCTAAGATGGCAGAAAGTATGACAAGCATGATCAAACTTCCTACAAATTAATTTGAGGTGTGCTTTTTGTTGAATTGAAGACTCACTTTATAATATCATAAGGCATGAAGCAATGTGGCTTCAAGAAGCCATAAGGACATGGTTGGGTCACTTCATTCAAGACATGACGCAAAGAGAAGCATTATAGCTCCACAATGTATCCACAGATGAGTAGAATGTGGACATATGTCAAAGACAAGCTTAGTATGATGATGAATGTCTCCCTCATTGGAAGGGAATGATGAGGTATTTGCAGAATTGGGCAGACCATCTCCTGAAGCCATAAAGGACTTTATCCAGGGGAGACGAAAACATTCATCTTTGAAGCCATAAGGTCTTGTTTAGGTCATAAAGGACTTTGACCAGAAAGGTGAATGACCCAAAGCAATTACAGGGGTCAGTGTAGGATACATTCACCTCTAAAGCAAGAAGGACTTGGCTTCCAAAAGGACATGGTTAGGTCGACCACGAGGTGAATGACCTAGGGAAATTATATGATTGGACAGATCTTCTCCTTAGAAGCCAAAAAGGACTTGGCTAGGTCATGACCACATGAGATTGATACATTTGCATAAGAAACCATAAAGGACTTTGGGCAAAAGCACTGAATTCTTACGTACATATGAGAGAGCTACATTGCCCACCCTCGGAGGGAGTTATAAACATGCATCAACATGACAAGGTCATAATTTTTTCTTAAGGGACGAGAAATTTCAACAAGGGAAAACTATTGCAGAGAATATCTCCCTCGCTAAGAGGGAGTGTTGATTTTTGTGTAACATTGGGAGGTATTCCCCCATGCCAAAAGGCCTCCCAAGTTGGCCAAGGAAAATAATGAAAATGAAAAACTAAAATTCATATATTTTGGGCTTCGTGTAGGCCCCAAATGGTCAAGTCAGCCCCACCATGAAGGGTTGTGACCTTTGGTCAAAAGTCACCCATTTGACAAATATAAATACATATGTTGACTTCCTCATTTGACCAATTTGAATCACATATTCTTCTGTTTTTCTGAACCACACGTGTGAGGTCAAGAGATCTAAAGTTTGATTGACATAAAGAAGCTGACATTTGACCAAGCTTGATCTGCCCTGTTTGACCGAGGGTTTGACTGAATTTGACCGCAGAAAAAGGGGCAATTTTGAACACAAAAGATGAAGACTTTGACTGCAGATTTTGGCCATAGTCAACCACAGTTGACTGCAAGACCGAGTTGACCTCGGGCCAAAATTTCAGACTTTTGACCAGCATTGATTTCTCTAATTTTTGGTGGTTTGACCACCATTGACTAGCTGGCATTTGACCATGTTTGACTAATATACGGGACTTGGATTTGTGGCACAGATTTTTAGAACTCTCTTGGAATTGTAAATATTGTTGAAGAACAATTTCTGCCTACAAGAAAATTTGTTGGGTTTTTTCCCAAGGTTGGGGTTTCTCAGGTAAATTTGTTGTCTCTATTGTGCATGGCTGTCTCTTTATGATGCTACTGTTTTCACTGCATTAATGTTGAGATTTTCCATGTATAATTGTTTAATGATATATATGACATATGATAACTTGATTGGAAATCATTGGAAAATATTATCAGATCGGAAGATCAGTTTCTACAGTGCACTATTGTAGAAAATTCAACAGTAGTCTGCTCAAAAGTACAGTCCAAGTGATGCAATTTAAAAATTGAGGTAGAGGGATATAAATCTTAAATTCCATTAGTATAAAGTTTCCTTTAAATCACTGTATCCCTGATGGTGGTTGACTTGTTTTGTTTCCTGCCCCCCTTTTGGAATTCTGTTTTTCCTCCTCAGTGTTATAATAATATACGTTCTCTCCATCAAAATCTGCAATATTGCTCTATTTCAGTCTATTGTTAACCCTGATAATGAGTGAAGTGTTCACTCAAAATGCATATGCATAAAAATCATTTATGCAGATAAAACAGTTTAATAAATGGATTTTCAACAAAAATGAAAGGTATCATGCATATTCCTCTTCAGCCGTGCAGATAGAAATCTGCAATTCTGTATCGGTAAATATGTCAGTCCAAACCTGGATGTTGGAACTATTCCAAATTCCATTTCTTACCAGACTGCTAGATAGTTTGCTCATATATTGGTTTCAACATGACGAAAAAAGGAGGTATTTGCACTCAGATAGACATCACTGACACTCTGATAATCATAACAAATGTTAATTATTTAGTTTGTCCAAGTAAATACTACTGCCAATTCAGACATTCAGAGAAGCATAGAAGTTTTGGATGATGAGAATCAGAAGTACAAATATCAATATACAGGGACCTATATGCATATATGAATGTAGAGAAGCGCTACAAAATGTGTTTTTGGATAGCAACATGCAATCTACAAAAAAGGATCAGCTGCATACAATTATTACATTAATGGCCTTCACATGCAAACATGTTATTCTATCGTCAATGAACTTAGTCTGCTTGCTATTTTGGCAGTTTTGTAATCATCTCGCAGCTGAATAAACCTGTGTATGACACTTAAACAAGTTAAAACTAATTATAGTCCACTGAAAAGACACAAGCTCGCTCTGAAGAGAATTCATACCTTAAAGCATCTTTGCGAATACTTGGGCTACCTTCAAACAAAGTGGTAAGGCTTTCTGGGGCAACAATAAATACATTTGCCAGGCTGGAGGAACCTCGTCATAGAACATGGCAGTTTAGTCAAATAATTATAATATAGCATTCATGATGACTAATAATTGATATAAAATTCCTTTCTAACTTACATTCCCAGTAATTCAAACTTTTCATCAACTGCAGGTGCATTGAATCTATGCACAAACTCTGTGTACTCTGTAATGTCACGCTTCAATCGTAAACCCCCACTGCACAATAACAAGTCTTTCTGAGACTCTAGACTGAATAAAAGTAAAGTACACATTCAAGATCCACATCCACATCTTTATATCAGCGTTTTGGTAATACACAGAAAAAGAATATAGCAGAGGCAAAAAGCTCCTGGGTTAATGACCAAAAACAAAAACAAAAACACAAAACTAATACTAAGTTGGAAACTTGGCATCTGGCAATAAGACACATTTAACTTTGCATAAATTCTTCGCAGAAATTTTTTCTTTTTCTTTAATTCAGGAGAAATGCTTCTGTACATTTGACCAGTTTTATATGAAACTTCAAAGAAGAAATTTTTCTTTGAAAGAGAAATAATGCCCTTGCCCCCGTTAAATTCCTATGATTTTCTTCTCCAACATGTCGTAAGACAATGCATTAAAAGGAATTTGTTTTTCTCTAGAATCTCCCTTCAGACCAAGGCGGTCTAATGGAACAAGCTTAGTAGTTTACTTCTATCATCATATTGAGGTTCCAAACCCTAGGATATCAGTTTACAAGTTCCCAGATCCGTTGATGTTCTCACTTGCAAGTGGCTGATGGGAAGTTTCTGTTATACAATTTACATTGTTTATCCTCCCAGGGTATTTTGATTGGTCTGTTGTCCTATTTCAAAAAAAAATGTTATATAAATTGCTATTTCTTAACTGATTCTTTGCTCAAGATATAATGGTGGTACTGGTTTTGGGATGATTAGTTATAAGAAACCCTTCTCAGATTTTGAGGATTTCCTAGTCCTATAGGCATTAGAGAATTTTTGAGGTCTAAAATGGGCTTCTTAAGGAAATTTATAACATAATAGCAGAAATTATAAAATAAGATTAGATTACCTCATCAAATTTTGGAGTGCAAAAAAAAAACCTACTTTTTCAACTTGTATTTTCAAGTTATCTTCCTACAATTTTACTCAAATTTTGAGCTGTTTCACATCCAAGGAGTACCCGTATTGAATACTTTCAATGGATCTTGCTACACAAAAAATGAGAAATACATGGAAAAACATGATTGCAATCACATTTTTCATGTATTTGTCATTTTTCGTATAGTGGGCTCCATTGAAAGTATTCAACATGGGTACTCCTTGGATGCAAAATTAAATTTTGTATTCAACGAGTGCTCCCGCTCGAAATTTGAGTAAAACTGTAAGGATATAAGTTGAAAATACAAATTGAAAAAGTAGTTTTTCATTTTATTTTTTTATCATTTTACCTTTTTACTCCAAAAATGGTGAATCATTCCCCATCGTTGACATCATCATCTTCAATTCCATTGATTCTTATAAAGTTGATTTTGGTTATACATTTTTGTTTTGAGGCCCATTTTTGACCTCAAAAACTCTCTAATTGTTTTATATGGTTTTACTTCACAAAATGGTTCATCATCTCACGGAAAGCTTGAAATCCGTCATTTGGTTAAGATGTTATCACTTACTCTATCTTTGTTACAAAAAAATAATTGTAGATAATAATTATTACCATTGTTGAATAAGAATATTAATTGATGTACAATAAGCCTTGTGATGGTTTACTATATAACATTGACTAGTCACAAGGCGAAAGGGTACGTGCCCCTTGACTTTTCATTTAATTAATTAATTTATTATTATTTATTATATTTATAACATTGCCACCCCCTTTAAACTTGCTTTGTCCTCAAAGCAAAAGGATAACAAGGGGTATTGTTGGAAAAAAATTATGTTTTCCATGATGCATCTTCTCCTGGAAGGTTTTTCCGTTTGACAAGGTATTCTTTGATCGTTTTGGAACATGACATTTTTTCCTCAACAGCAAGAATTCCTTCTAGTTCTAAAATAATTCTTCCTTGATAATCAAAGTCCGAAATCTCCTTTTGAAAAGATTGGGCTTGTACCTACTACCAACACCCTCTTGAGGTAAGGTAAGACACATGGAAGATATTATGGATACAAATACAATAGTTGTCAAGTAACTTCAACCCATAGGCTACTTTGCTAATTTCTTTTGTTGATTTGAAAAGGCCCATACAATTTTGGAGCCAATTTGTTTTTTCCTTGTTTAAGTGAAAATTGCTTGTAAGGTTGGACTCTTACATGTTGAATTTTGTAGCTATGGATTGTCTTCATAATTGATATTTTTATCATTATGTACTTGCAACATTAAAGAATTATGTAAAGAATGTTCTTCATGCTCAAAAGAAAATTATTTCAAAGTCATGTTCTTCACGTACTTGTCAAAAGAAAAATTATAAGGCATGTTCTCCATGACCTTGTAATGTTCCTAAACAGGAATGTAAGTGATATACAAAGCATGCAAACAATCCAGCAATCAAAAAAACGAAATATACATTAAGCACCCATGAAAACACTAGAAATATAGAACCGCTGAGCCATTTTATTACTTCTTCAAGAGCAAATACAATAGTAAAATAGAATGGTGCACCTGGACTTGTCTCAATGGACAAGCATGACAAAAACTAGGTGAAAAAATGTTGAACTGAAGACTTCTACAACTGCTGCACCAAACTGAACTATGTTGCCCCAGAAAATTGTTATGTCTGTTGACTTCGAAGGGCTGGAATCACTGCTTCTCGTGCTCAGAAAATTACGAGATTTCAGCGCCTTTTTCCTTGGCCTAAACCCAGAAAAGAACAAAAAAAAAAAAAAAAAAAAAAAACCATGAAGGAATTGGCCAAATGTTGACCTCGGAATTTTGGCCCAACTTCCTCTTAGCTCCTCTAGTGGCTGCCTAAGTTGGGACCCGTGTTTGACCCTTTAGATCTGCCCAGAAAATTCTATAAATTTAAGAGTGTGATCCTTCCCCAAAACCCCAAAAAACCAAGATAGGGTTTCCTTGGTTCCAAACTTCAAAAATTGACCCTTCACAACTTGGCCCTCCTCCAATTTCAAATTCTATTGTTGTGACTGATCTTGTCAATCTCTGCTCTCCCAACTCCAGCAATCCTCCTTAAATGGCCCTCCAAGTGATATCCTACTTCTCTCGGCCAGTTCCAGCTCCACAATTCCTTCCTCCAACTCCCACGTGAGTCTAGTGATGGCTTTTTGTGCAGGCCCAGGTAATGGTAAATCGGAATGCTGGGATGTTGCATCTGCTGGCTCCAAACTCACAAGAAAGGTTGGCCCATTGTTGCTCTCTCAATCCTCTAACTCTCCCAACAAATGCTTGATCACTAATAGCTCCAAACTCCCCTTGTGTATTCTCCAGCTAGCCAAAAATATGCACTCCCTGTTGTGGTTGAAAAGTAGTATTGTAACACACTCCTGGAACTCCTGAAATACTTATGGAACTGCCTACTTAGGGCAGGTACAGATGGTCCCCCGAGGTAGAGGTTGAATCTCCCGCTTGAGAGATTCCTGGCTAAATAGTCGGTTGACTCAGCTAAACAACAAAGCGAACAATCAAGTAATTTTTATTGCAAGGCGTAAGAATGAATCTGAAATGAGAGCTTCTCCCTCCTTATAACTCCTTGGGCCTCCCTAGCCTCATGTGGGCCCCACCATCCACTTATTTGACTTTCCCTCCAAGCTATTCGAATGGGCCAATTCAAACTCCCATGTGGGTGGCCCCCACATTCCACTAGCAAACAAATAAATTCGAATTGCCTCCTAAGTCCCTAAGTCGAAAATGATGGGTTCTCTTTCTTAGCCAAAAGAGACAAGAGACACAGTATATAGGTTGTCAGCCAAGGCCAAAACCTCTCACTCTTTGAAAGGAAAACCCAAATAAATTCTTCTTATAGAAACTTCAATTGACGAATACCAAGACCATGACAAAGACCCTTCACACTAGATCCCTTCCAAGACCAAGTCACAAACCTCCTCTTCACCCTTAGGTGAATGCTGCTCTTTTATTCCTCTTCTCGGCTTCCTTCAGAATTTCAGCCTCTTCTTTTAGCTCTGCAACTTTTTTGCTTCACTACAGAAACCCTAGATCAGCTTTTGCTTCTTGAATAGTCTCCTTTTAAAGGGAGACTCTTTTCACTTCTACTCAACTTCCCTTCAACGAAGTCTTTACCCAATCTAGATCACCCTTATATGACCGCAATCTTCAGCTTCCCTTTGCAAACTTCAGATCTACAATCTTCGCACGTGTGAGGGTAGACTGGCCCAAAAACAGTGCCACAATGATGTCACTATCTTCGCTATCCCTTCCTCTTCCTTCGCTGATGTTAAGGCTCCTTCTAAGATAATTTTCACACTTGGTTATTTCATATTTTCTTAACCGAATTGTTCACTTCCAAATGAGGCTGAGCACTACTATATATAGTGGTTTGTCCATGATTATTAGGTCGACATGATCACTGGAATAGACCAACATCATCTTTCTAGTATTATCCCTTTCATTGTAGGCCGACTTGAGTGAGGACTAGTGACAAGGTCTTGGAGGGTGAATTACAAAAACAAAATTGACTTTTACAATGTGTAACATGCCTTCAATACATGACAATGACTCTTTAGACTTTTATGACTAGATGACAAAATTCCTAAGGGCTCACAATGGGATCCTTAACTAAAAATAAAATCTCTTTCTCATGAAACCCATGAGGAAAGCATTAATAATTTTATTTTTCTTTACATCTCTTACATAGAACCACAATTACATGTCAATATGAAGACCAAACCTAGTTACACTTTTCAACACTCCCTCTTAACTAGGGAGGTATTCATAATGGTACTTGGTCATTCTCAATCTGAAGAATTTCTCATAAGAAGAATTGGATTGTTAACCCATCTGTATAGCATCATATCAACTAGCATTGTCACATAGCAAGGCCTTGACTAACAACTCTATCTCTCCACAACGTCTGAGCTCAATGCTAGCAAGACCAATGATTCATAGACACTCTCATCATTGTCTCTCCTGTAACATACCCCACCCAGGTTCGCAAGGTGTGTTCCACCAAGACTATCTTATCTTGGATTACCAGTCCTCAAAGAATATTGGTCTATTCTTATCTTGGATTACCAGCCCTCAAAGAATATTGGTCCTTTACAACTACTCTTATCTTGGATGCCCTATCTCATCCTAAAAGAGCATCGGATGCCAGATGTTTACCAATCCTCCATTCTTTCTTCCTAGTGAAGACAAGAATGATGTGTCTATCTCTCCCTCTCAATTAGGGAGGATATATTGCTTCCAAGTTTCTATCAAGCAAAAAAACTTGTTTCCAGGCTCCCTCTTAGCTAGGAACCCACAGCAGCTCCTCATGTGCATATGACGGGACTAGTTGCTTGAAGAGCTCCTTCCTTCGATGTCCTGAATTTCTTCTTTGACATGGCGTTTTCATCTTTTGGGACCTTTTCATAAGGCACAGACCATCCATAACTTCCATCCACGAGTCAAGTCATGTCATCATTCCTCTCATCAAAAAGCGATCCATCAGTCTACATCTGGCCTTGCTTCATGTCATGTTGCCTTCTTAAGTTACTTATGTTTTGTTCTTCGGAAGGATCTTACATCATTGTACATGGTTCTTTTGGAGGGCATTCACAGTTTTCCCATGGCAATCTTGCATAAGCTCATCTAGATATTTGTTCAAAAATAAGAAATGAACACTTAATTCAAAATTACCTTTGTGATGGTCCTTCATCATGACATTTTCCGGATGGCATCAACATCCTGCATATAAGTTGACACATTTCCCAAAGATGTATATTGTCAAGGTTCTCTATCTTTCTTTGACTTCCATCAGAGTCTTCATATCTTTCGGGGAGATGTCATAGTTAAATCTCTTAGTTCTCGGATGTTGATTGCCTTCTTCCATGGTTGCATAGTCTACGATCTCTTCCTTCCTTTCTTCATATGTTTCATTCCCAAGAGCTTCTAATTAGAGTTCCTCCAATTACTGTCAATCACCTCATATTTCATATGAAGACATATTATGTTGATTTCATCTAGTGTGACCCATGCCTCGCTGCATCCTTATATAGAAAAAGATCCTTTCCCTTTGATCATGCTTCTCAAGATAGAGTAGTGATCTATGTTACCTGCAACCATTCGACATGACTTTATAATATTGCATACAAGCATACATACCTCATTTTTCCTACATACCTCATTTTTCCTTTAGGTCATCTAGACTTCTTTCAACAGCTTCCTTGATTGAAAAGAGCTTCAATACTTGATCTACTTCATCTCTTATGTCATCATATCATCATCCTATGAATTCTACAAGTTGGGGTTCCTGATTAAACACTTGCTTCCTTTCTAGATTGTTGAATCTTCTGATGAAGATTCCATCAAAGAATCTTGAGGATCTTGCATATCCCTATCCAGCAGATGTTACCTTTTGACTGATGTATGATGAGCCTTGTCCTAGATGACTTCTTCCTTTTTCTCGTAAGTGTCACATGAGCTTTCAATGAGGTTCCCGAGAGCTATATCCTTCATAGTTGACTGCCATAGATTGTGTCAGACGTCCTTCATGATTCCAATGGTGATGTCACATGCTCTTACTTCTAATGCTTCTACCATGATGTCATCTTCTAATATGATGCATCATATGATATTTACAATGCTTCCTATCTAGATAGTTATTATTTACACCACTGAAGAGTACTTAGTGGAGGAGATTATCTCAATCATAGTAGAGATCTCTCACTTCCTCCTTAGCTTCTCTTCTCAGGTTCTTCCACTTCTTCGGTAATATGGGCTTCTTCCTTATTTCTCTTGTTATTGTCCTTCTTAAGTTTAGGACAATCTCTTCTATAGTGCCCATATTCTTGACATCCATAGCATTGAACCTTTGCTATGTTCTTCTTTTTCTTTTGGGGACCAAACTTT
This sequence comes from Pinus taeda, assembly GCA_000404065.3. Classification (NCBI taxonomy): domain Eukaryota; kingdom Viridiplantae; phylum Streptophyta; class Pinopsida; order Pinales; family Pinaceae; genus Pinus; species Pinus taeda. Next base: position 145,865 of record APFE030338261.1, on the reverse strand, counting down.
CCAAATTTTCCCTTTCTCTTTGCCATATCAGCATTTGCTAGGTTTTGTTCATTTGATCCCACATCAAATTTTGCCTTTAATCTAGTTTCTTCAATTTTTTAGAGAGACCATTGATCATGGAAAGGAGTGGCTTCTTTCTTCCCATAAATACTTGAAGTGAAGTTGCCCCATTCCTCTGGTAGTGCATTTAATACTATAGTGGTCATTTCTCTGTCAGAAATTATTTCACCTAGCTCTTGAAGTTGATCTTTTATTTCTGAAATCCTCATGAAGTATGAGGTTATTCCTTCTTCCTTTGAAATCTTCAATTTGTAGAGTTCATGCCTTAGAGAGATAACTTCTCCTGCAATACTCACAGAAAACTACTCTACCAATTTGTTATATATATCTTTTGAGGTGCTTAATTTTGATACATATGGGATGAGGGAGTTCTTGATGGATTATATGAGAATCCTCTGAGCCCTCACTTCCCCTTTCATGTCCCTAACAAGTGCTTGAGCATCTTCTTTTGGAGGTTCGATGATTGAGCCCTTGATGTGTTCCATGACTTCATTCTCAACAAGGTTTTGATACGTTCTTTTCTTCCATGCAAGAAAATTTGAAGCCCCAACCAATTTGTTGCTCTCCTTGCAAAATGACATTTTGATAGATTTAGATGAAGTCATAGATATACTTACTTGAGTAGATGTTTTCTCCACTTGCTTCCTCCTTTAATTTGATAGTGATATAGATAGTAGAAGACTACTTCTTGATAGATTTCTTCTTCAAGAGTAATCCTTGATTCCTTTGGGAGAGAGATCACTTTGATGGAGTTCTTCAAAGGTTAAAGCTTTGCTTTAATCAGAGACATTGCCTCACAAACCCTTTTGAAGATGATGACAATGTTCTTCGATCTAGCCTTCTTAGTCTTTGAAAAAGATTCTACTCCTTAGATGATGGTTGAGTGATGATCTCATAAATGCTTCTAGCGTTTTTGGTCTTTCTTTCTGCTTCCTCCTTGATGATGATCCCAAGACTTTTGTTGAAGTAGATTTCTTCGATCTAGGGTTTTGGTATGATGTAGATCTTGAACTTTCGCTTTGGTATTCTTAAACTTGCTTTGATCCCTTTCTTGAAACTCGATCCTTGTTTGTCTCTTTGATTAGATGTCCCTTCTTGACTTTGTCACCTTAGCTCTGATTCCATGTTGAGAAATCTAGGGCATCAATAGATAGGTGATTTCTCTACTTTGATAATTGCTTGTGAGTGCCTTTTTACTTCTTGATTATGATCTCCTCTTTCTTATGTTATTATTGTGTTCTTTTCATCAAGACAATTACTAATGCACGAACAATAAAGAGACAAGAGACACAGTATATAGGTTGTCAGCCAGGGCCAAAACCTCGCACTTTTTGAGAGGAAAACCCAAACAATTTCTTCATATAGAAACTTCAATTGACGAATACCAAGACCATGACAAAGACGCTTGACACTAGAGCCCTTCCAAGACCAAGTCACAAGCCTACTCTTCTTCTTCCTTTTCTCTGCTTCCTTCAGAATTTCGGCCCCTTCCTGTATGTCTGTAACTTTTTGCTTCACAACAAAAACCCTAGATCAACTTTTGATCCTTGAAAAGTTTCCTTCTAGAGGGAGACTCTTTTCACTTCTACTCGGCTTCCCTTCAACAAAGTCTTTACCCAATGACTTTTACAATGTGTAACATGCCTTCAATACATGGCAATGACTCTTTAGACTTTTATGACTAGATGACAAAATCTGTAAGGGCTCACAATGGGAGCCTTAACTAAAAATAAAATCTCTTGCACATGAAACCCATGAGGCAAGCATTAATAATTTTATTTTTCTTCTTTACATCTTCTACATAAAATCACAATTACATGTCATTATGAAGATCGAACCTAGTTACACTTTTCAACAGTCAAAAGGGTCTGTTTCAAGAGGACCGAGAGCCTTAGAAATTGACAAGTCAACATGCCTCAGTGCAAGATCAAAAGAATCAAATCCCTTATTTAAGGTCGAATTCATTAATGCATCTGTGAGAAGATTAAAGACTCCAATTTATGTTGAAGGTAGGTTGAAAGGCCTTAGTATATTTCAAGAGACTGTCAGATGCCTAATTTTTAAGTCTTAAAGACTGAATTCTATAAGGCCGAGAATGCCTCAGTCGAAGATGAACTCTGAGAGGTTACGAGTGTGACTGACCATGTCAACAAGAAGGCAAAATCGTTGGAGCACGCCTTCTTCACGAGTATTCTTGAGCATAATTTTTGTAATGTTTTGTATTGACCTACTAAGCTAGTAATGTCATTATGCATAAGATCTACTCTTTGAATTGTGGAAGGCCCTGTACATAAAAGAAGGGATTGAATTGACTTGAAGTATTTCATATAAATATGTTAAACCTGAAGAACTTTGTTGCCATGCAAAACACATCACAATATTGGGTTGTTCGAAAAAGAGTATTTGGCCTGAAACACAGACCTATATAGAGATCAACAAAGCTAGAAGTCTATGGTTAATTCTTCGAACAAGAGGTATGTATCATCAATAATTTCATTTAAAGTGTTGCTAGACCTCAATGATCCCTTGTCATCATAAAGGACTCTCAATAAAAACCAAGGATAGGCCTAGGTGAAAAAGTATGTGTTAAAGACTTGTATCATAAATTTCTTTGGAAGTTGTCAATGTCCAGTATGCCTTGAAGAACCAAAACTACAAGACTGTGTCAATATTATGGAAACATTGCCTTACAAATCATATGCAGTTATAAATTATTGATGCGTAGCATATAAACCATCTTGGTGTATTCAAGTATGGTATGAGAACCTATGTGAGTGCAAAAGTAATGACCAGAAGATGCAAAGTCTATAATACCATATACTACAATGATATGTCTTGCATTGACAACATGAGTTTGCAACTATAGCTCGATAAGGCTTGAAGAAAGCTTGGGTACTCAAGCATGTCACCAATATAAGGAACAAACCTTGCAAGAATGTTTGACAAGCTGAAGTGACATATATATTATAATTTCAAGGTTTTGTGTTTCCTCTTGAAACATTGTGATTAAGCCGCAGGACATTGTTACAAAACGTTGACACCTTCAAGTATTGAAATTTTGGAAGCTGCAAAGTATATGCTGATGCTAAGAAAGTTGACCTTGATGACGGAACTGCATTAACATGAAAAGCTCACAATAAAGAAGAAGTTAAGTCCTCTTTCAAGATTGAAAGTCCGGTCAAGAAAGATGAGTGATTTGCATAACTCGATGTGTAGGCTACTTGGGTTGAAAGGTTCGAAGAAAAAAAACAATGTTTCACTGAACTGCTAGCATAGTATTCAAAACCGAAACCAGTGACCAAACTGGTCCACCTAATAAACGAGGTTTCAAACCGGGACTGGTTAGATCTCAAAGAACCAGTTTAAAAAAACACACGAAATAATTCATTTTTAATGAAGAAAAACTATTCTTAAGATTTAAAGCCATGATTCCAAACCAATAGACACAAAATATGCAAAGTTTGTTCATATATATACCATGTAAAGGTGAATATATCAAAATGGCACCAAGTGCAATACATATCAATGACAAAATATATAATAAATGAGGCTCTAAATGACCTCTAGAGTCCAGAAACAAAGCCTACAAGCTATGGGGCCACTGGACTACTACAAGACTACATATATGATATTACTGAGCAACATTATCACTTGAAACTTATCATGATCAAACCCACTCGCTTGAGTCTCAACTCCCAAACTTTGCAACTACATGAGTCACAAACTTCTCTGTTGGTTCAGTGACTTGAGTCTCAAACTTTTGAAGGTATTTTGACCTAATATGCCCTAATACTTCATTTGGTTCTCTACATGGATTTACATGGCCTCCTATCACAGCCAAGTGTTGCTTGAACCTATTTATACCATAATTTTAGAAACCGGAACCGGTGGCCAAACCAGTTCACCTCATAAACTGGGTTTCAAACTGAAACCGGTCAAACAAGCACTGGTTAGATCTCAATGAACCGGTTTTAAAATAACACATGAAATAACTAATTTTTAATGAAAAAACTATTTTTAACATTTAAAATCATGATTCCAAACCAATAGACACAAAATATGCAAAGTTTGCTCATATATATACCATGTAAAGGTGAATATGTCAAAATGGCACCAAGTGCAACACATATCAGCAACAAAATATATAATCAATGGGGTTCTAAATGGCCTCTAGAGTCCAAAAGCAAAGCCTACAAACTATGGGGCCACTAGCCTACTAGTGATCAACATCATCACTTGAAACTTCTCATCATGATCAAACTCAGTTGGTTGAGTCTCTACTCCCAAACTTTGCAACTACTTTAGTCACAAACTTCTATGTTGGTTCAGTGACTTCAGTCTCAAACTTCTAAAGGCATTTTGCCCTAATATGCCCTATTACACCATTTGGTGCTCCACATGGCTTTACATGGCCTCCTATCCCAGCCAAGTGTTGTTTGAGCCTACTAATACCCCCTCCTTCAATAGGTTTTTGGCAATATTTGTAGATCATTTTGCCATCAATCATATCACAATGAGCCCATGCAGTGTCCTTGGATTTTGGAGGCATGGTGGCTACTACTTAGCTCAAACTCTCTGTTGTTCTACTACTCCTGCAAAAACTCAACATTCTCCAAGCTCAATGAAGCTCACAAAAACTCCAAATGAGATGTGTGAGGCAAATGAGAGGGGAGACCTCCTTTTATTGGCTTGGAGGGGTTGCTTTTGGAGGGAAACAACCCTTATTTTCCCTCCAAATCACCTCACAAGCCTCCAAGAATGCATCTGGTGGGTTTGCGGTCGGCCATGGAATTGTCCAGTTTATGGGAAAATCGGCCAATTTATGAAGGAATCAGCCAGTTTATGGGAAAATAGCCCAATTTATGACAGAATCGGTCGGTTTATGGCAAAACCGACTAGTTCCTTCATAAACCAGTCAGTTTATTCCCAGTTTGTCTAAAAAAAGAGCGAATGATGCATCGAACTGGGCCTTTTGACCAGTTCGGTTGGTTTGGCCAATGAATCAGATAGTTTGACTAGTTTCCAGTTCAAACTGGATGGTTTTTAAAACAACGGTTTATACCCCCTCCTTCAATAGATTTTTGGAAATATTCATAGATCATTTTGCCATCAATCATATCACAATGAGCCCATGCAATATCCTTGGCTTTTGGAGGCATGGCCACTACTACTTAGCTCAAACTCTCTATAGTTTCGCTACTCCAACAAAAAGTCAACACTCTCCAAGCTCACAATGAAGCTCACGAAAACTCCAAATGAGATGTGTGAGGCAAATGAGAGAGAAGACCTTTTATTGGGTTGGAGGGGTTGTTTTTGGAGGGAAACATCCCTTAGTTTCCCTCAAAAGCCAAAAAAAATGTGTTCGGTGGGTTTGCAACCAGTCTAGCAGTGAATCGATCGGTTTATGCCTCGTTTGACTACAAGATTGGTGAGGAGGGCAGTTCGACTCAGTTTTTCCACTGGTCCTGTGGCTTTGGTTAATGAACCAACCGGTTTGAGATGTTTTCGGTTCAAACCGGTAAGTTTTGAATACTATCACTACTAGTGATGCTCAAGTATGCTTGGACAATGGAAAATGAAAGGAGAATTTACACATTGCAAAATCTGTTGGACTTGCAAGAGGCGTAAAATGGTTTTGTAAGATTCTATGGTTTGTAAGACTGAAAGTCTTGGATATTCTAGGGTTTTATACATTTGGATATCTAGGGTTTGTAAACCTTAGCAGGCAAAAGGGGCTTGGATAAGAAAGATCTAGGATTATAGGATTGGATATAGATTGATGTTTCCGCTGAAAGAAGAAACCCTAGCCTATGCAAGGAATGAATGACATCATGCTGATGATGAGGACAAGGATAATAAAGTCGCAAGATGGATGCAAGGAAGCTAATATTAGGAGGGAGTTTACATTCTCTATAATCCTCAAAGATAAGTATTTTATATCTCTCTTCCTTGATTATTACCATTCTTGTTGCTAGCCATTCTCTTGTCTTTGTATCCTTTACTTGGTTGTAATTATTCTTCCATGGCCTCCAAGTGAGGATTGCAAGTACATTGTAAAAGTTGCCAAGGCTCTAGCAAAAAAGAGGGAAGAAGTGGAAGAATGAAGCAAAGCAAGAGGACTTTCCATTTATGTTGAGAGATATTATAATAGATGAGATCTAAGCTCAGAGGGAAAAGGAAGATTAGCAAGCTCGAAGTATGCCTTGATTATGCCAATAGTATCTACAGGATCTAACATGCAGAAGTTGCGAAAATTAAGAATAGAAGGTTCTCCCAATAAGAGGGAGAGGATCATGACAAAATGTTTGCTCCAAGTTGTGAGGTACACTTCTGTTAGAATTATTATCATTGCTTTGAAAGTGCACCAAGTGGAGTTAGAGATTGTTTTTCTCATTGAAGAAAAAGAAGTGTACAGGAAACTACCTCAGAGCTTTGAGGAACATGACAAGAGGTCTCGTGATTAAAGAAGGCTATCACAAGCAAACTTGTTGGGATTGGTTGATCTTATTTGATTTGTCTATAACAGAAGCTAAAGGCCTCGTGTTAGAGGGAGTAGTTGTGGCAGACTGAATTGTCTTTGCATCAGGGGGGAGTAGTCAAAGAACCTCGTTTCATCTTTAAAGAGAGTAGACCTCTGAGTTCAAGATGATGGACTGTCATTGACATTATCAGGATAGATATTTGATATGTTGGAAAGTAGCAATGGCTAAGTCAGCAGCCAGAATTACCACAAAAGGATGTTTCAATGTGAGAGGTAGCACCCAGTAAGGGTGACTGGAAAGCAATTATGGTGATGAACCTAGTAAAAGGAAGAGCGTAGGCATGTTGCTCAACATGGGTTGGAGTATCATCATGGTACAGTTGGTCATGGGAAAGTCAATTATGATTTGAGATTTGTCTCAAACAGTGAAATACAGTTGCAAATTCAGACTGCGCAGAGAGTGCTAAAGACAAAAAGAGTTAATCAAGATATTGCTTCAGTTTGGTCTCTATTCCATTAAGAAGACATCTATCTCACTCAGTATTGCAAAGGCCAAGTATATTGCAAACGGATTGGCAAGTTGAGAAGAAATATGGCTTCAAAGGCTACTTGACTGTCTAGATCAAGTGCAGATGACGACCATGATGACATGTCAATGCAAATTGGGATCAAGTACCACTTTATCCGAGACATGGTGCAAAAAGGAAAAAATAAAGCTCTAATATATCTCCACTGATGCGCAGATAGTTGATATTCCTACGAAGCTTCTGTCCATAGCAAAGTTTGCATAGTTCAGGGACAAGCTAGGACTCGTGGAGAATGTCTCCCTCATTGACAGGGAGTGTTGATGAGGTAACATCATGGACTGGCATTCTCCCTGTGTCATTATGACCTTAGTTGGAGAATGGTTTGACAAATTAGATAGTATCATGGATAGGCATTCTCCCTATGTCATTATGACCTTGGTTAGAGAATGATCTGATGTAACAGACATTCTCCCTGTGTCTCTATGACCTCGATTGGAGAATGGTCTGGCATAGGACAATGATCTTCTATAAGAAGAATAGTCCTGGAGGCCGCTTAGATGAGCAAGAGCCTCCCAACATCATGTTCATATCTCTTTCTAGAGTGAGTTTATTTGGCATCGGGCCGAGGATGAGGCCTTTGGAGTTTTACCTTAACTATGTATGGGGACTAATCATTCGATGGTGAACCAAGACTTGGGAACTATGTATGGGGACTAATCATTCGATGGTGAACCAAGACTTGGGGACTAGTTGATGCTGAGAAATCTATAGGGCAATGATTAGAGTGATTTCTCTTTTCTTGATAACTGCTTGTGATCTCTTTTTACTTTTTCTTATTATTATGTTTACATGTCATCAAATAGCTACCAACACAAGAAGAACAAGAACACAGAATGTAGGTTGAAGCCAAGGCCAAAGTCTCTCCACTTGAGAGGAAAACCCGCAAATCTCTTCCCTTCTTATAGATTCTTCAATTGATGAATTTGAAGACCTCTAGACCAAGACTAATACCCTCCAAGACCAAGTCCAACCCTTCTGGATGATGTGCTTCCTTTGTCCAAGTCAAACCAAGTCAAATCAATTCCAGTGGCAAAACTTCAACCCCCAGCTTCAAAATTTTGGCCTCTACTGAAGGTCTGAAATTTTTTGCCCTCTTAGTAGCAGTTGCTGCTACACGTGTGAGCTTATTCTAGCCTCTCAAGACTTCTTCAGACCTTCTCTTGGCTTTCTCCTCCTTCTGGTGCTCGAGGATGGCTTAATGTGACCTTCGCAAACCTTCTTTCTCTTCCTTCTTCAAGATCGAAACTATAGAAGAAAAACCCTAAACCAATAGCAGAAACTTTAGCCTTCGTTTGCACATGTGAGAGAGAAATATCCTAGAAACAAGTCTTCTTCGTCTTCTTCCTTCTTCGCTACCTTATTCCTCTTACTCCTTCGCTTGAATGAGTGAGTGATGAATGTCTTCCAGGGAGGTCGAATTCCCTCCTTTATATAGGTTCCTTATGGTGGACATGGCTCCTCAAATTAAGTCGACTTCCCCGCTGCTAAGCCGACTTGGTCTTAAAGGGTATTTTGACACTTTTAATGACAAAAAAAAAATCTTTATAAGTTACAATGTGCTCGATGGGGTCTTCAACTTATGGCAATGACTCTTTTGACTTCTTGACCTAGGACAAATCCTTGAAGCACTTAATGGGTGCTTGACCTCTAAAATAAAAGACCTTGAGCATGAAACCCATGCTCTAAAAATAATAATAATAATTTTTCTTTCATTTTACAATATACAAGAACCAAAATTACATTTCATATTTATGAATACAACCTAGTTACACATTCTTCAACAATTGATGCATGTATGTCAGGAGTACCATGATTGTAACTCTAGGCTATCAGCTACTTGATTGATGTTGGTGATATTGATATTGATATTGATGATGATGCTTATCTTAATCTTGATCCTTCCTTAGAGAATCTATCAACTTGAGAACATCTAGACAATCATGATGAATAACTCCCTAGCTAAGAGGGAGTGTTGAGTTTTGTAGCTATGGTTGTTGAAATTCTAATGCAAGAGAGGATTTCTAGACATGATAATTACTTGTGACTGTTATCTATGTTTCTTTTTAGCATTTATTTATGTCATCAAGCAATTATACATTCAAAAATATGGAAAAAGTGCACAAGAGACAAGGGACACCAGAGATTAGGCCACAGGCCAGGGAAAAACCCGCAAGGGGAAAACACATCAATCACTTCCTTATAGTTCTTCGCCAACAAGAGAAATCCAAGTCAAACTCAAGGTTGTGGGCGAGCGTCCACCCTCCCTCCCCAAATCCGCCCCCGAAGCAGATAGGGAGCGCACTCCCTAGAAAAAATTGTGCTCCCTATTTTTTAGACAACGAATGAGGGAGCGATCAAGAGCGTTTGCTACCGGAGCAAAACTTTCAAGGAGGGAGTGGTCGGGGAGCAAACACTCCGGACTGCTCCCTACTTAAACATTTTGCTCCTGCCGGCAAAAAAAGGCGCGTGATGAACAAACAAGGAAGGGAAGGGAAGGGAGTGAAAAATAACTTAAAAGGCCCTCCTCCCCTCCCATTATTCACCATTTGCACAGTGAGAGAGCAAGAGAGGGCTTTGGGAATTCGAGCTTGAGTTGAGGAGGGTGATTGAGAGAAATATTAAGAGGATTGCTTGGGAGCTTGCAAGAGAGATTGGAGCTTGGGATTGAAGACCAAAGAGGTAGGATCTATGCTCTAATTTAGCATTTGTGTTTTTAATATGTTCATTGCTAAATGAAAATGTTCTCCTCTCTTTCCCATTCCCATTCCTCCATTTTATTGCAGGCTCAAAACTTCAAACATCATGACTATATGGCTTGGCATTCTCTTGTTGTTGGTTCCTTTTTTTGTTATTATGGTGTTGGAGAGTTGAAGAAGGAAGGTTGATCATGATGACGAGGATGAAGAAGTGGCTTTTAGTGGATTTGATGAAAACCCTGGAGAGGAGTACCTTGGTGAGGAGGAAGAGGTGAGTGGAGATGATGAGGGCACAAAAATGAAGCCAAATGAAACCCCATTGTGGAAATATGTTTCTAGGCCTGAAGAAGGGAAAGGGGGTGGAACAACTAAATTTAAATGGCTCCATTGCAAAAACACTTACACAAGTTCATACACCTGTGCCAGAAGGCACCTCTGTGGGAAAAGGCCATGGGATGGAGATAAACAAATAGGAATCAGAACTTGTTTAAATGTGTCAGCACCACAAAGAGACAAATACATAAGGGAAGAGGAGGAAGCCCAATACAGATCAAAAATATCAAAGGGTGTCTTTGAACATGATAGCCCACAATCACATGCACAAAGAACTCGATCAGCATCCTATTCCTCCTATGGGAGTGGATATGGAGACACAGGAACAAACATCCCTTTAACGTGTAGAACCATATCAGATTTCCTTGACGTAGGGTGTAGGAATGATGTGGATTAAAAAAATTACCGATTTCTCTATGCATGTGGGATACCATTCAATGTTCTTTGCTCACCTTACTAGAATGAAATGGTTTTTGCCATTAATCATGCCCCCAAAGGATACAAGAGCCCAGGGCATGACAAGGCTAAAACTATGGGATTTGATCATGAAAAAGCAAAAATTGCACATTCTTTGGGTAAAATGACAAATTCTTGGAATAAGCATGGGGTATCCATTATATCTAATGGATGGACAAATGTAAAAGGCAAGTCATTAACAAGTGTTCTTGTTGTGTCTATTAATGGTGCAATCTTCCTTTCAGTATATAATTACTCAGAAAAGTTCAAGACCACCATCAACATCGCAGAACCATTACTTCAAACAATTGAACATATTGGGCCATACAATGTCATCCAAGTCATCGCCGATAATGCCTCTAATTGTAAGGCAGTGGGAGAAATTATTCAGGATAGATACCCCAACATATTTTGGTCTGTGGGTTTGGTTCACACAATGAACCTTTTGATGCATGATATTATTAAAAACAAACAACCTCAATACAAATGGATTGGTGATTTGTACAAGAGAGGCAAGAGACTGATAAAATTTATTACCAATCATAGCAATACCCATGGAATTTTCCACAATCACTCAAGTTTGGCGTTGTTGAAGATTGCGAAGACTAGATTTGCTAGCTATTATCTCACCTTCAAGCACCTTTTGAAGCTAAGAGAGTCATTGGCTAGCATGGTATCAAGCCAACACTGGCAGGTATTAAAGGACAAGGCGCCAACTATAATTGATGTTGATTTGGGTGGCATCAGATGTGCTCTAGCCACGAAAATTGGTGGAGAGGCTAAAGCACATGAGATCTCCAATACCCAAAAATGGTTCAGGCAGAATCTAACCAGTTTGAGAGATATTAAAATAATTAATATTTTTAATGGAGTCCCTAAGTCTAAACTTAGGGAAAATAAAAATATTAATGTGAATTAATATAAAACTGAGTTAGAATGGTCCAAAAGTCATGGATCAAGCCAGATCTAATCTTATCCATTGGTTAGGGACTTAATCTCGACCGTTGAATTGTCAACGAAAAAAGTATAAGAGAAGGCTTGAGGGTCACTTGGAGAACACACCGAGTTGATCAAGAATTCGATTTTCTAAGGCAGTGTTTGCTGAGGAAATCGAAGGAGTGATCAGAGTTGCAGCCGAGGGGCAGTGAATGCAGTAGCAAAGAGGCAGAGATAATACCAAGAGCATCAATGCAGAAGCCAAGAGAGGGTTAACGCAGAGCTAGCTAGAGGCCATGCAGACACAGCAATGAGTTGCGCAGAGCCTAAAGAGAGCCAGCGTGGGACGCAAAGGCTCCAAAGGCTGACGCAGAGCCCCGAGAGGCTTACGCTGGGCTAGAGAGGCTAACGTTGGGCTGATGCTATGCCAGAGGGGCTGACACAAACCCTAGAGGCTAACACTAGGAGATTTTGTGGGGCAGATTGGGGCTAATATCTGTCTCTGACTGAGAGGTACTACTGTCAAGGGCATTCTCTATTGGGTGAGCCATTTCTGGCACCTAGATTGTATTCTAAAACTGCTTAATAATAAAACCCTCAGATAGCTGCACTGGTTTTCCCACATTGGCTTTTTCAGGGGACATTAGTCCAAAAATAACGGTATCACTTGTGTGCTTATTTTTCCTTCAGTTGACGATCTGTATGTGTTGAGACTGTACTTGTATTTATTTTCAGTATTTACATTGTAAATAACTTGTTAATTAACAGAACAAGTAGGAAGAAATAAATCGGAAAGTACAGGAAATATTTCTAACAGATAAACTTAGAAATTCCAACATGGTATCAAAGGATGGTTGCAGATCACAGGGGAACCGAGGGCATCGACAGAGCAAAGCAGCAACAACAGGAACAACTATCCCGAGTGACAAAAGTTGTTCCTAGCAAAAAAGCAACAAGGAAGGGGTGACACAGTGCCTGCGTCATCAAGTTTGAGCCAGGGGAAGGATCAGCACAGTGGGAGAAAGGAGCATACCTGACGCAGTACCCAGTCATCTTTCTCAGTCAGGAAGGATTGACGCCCGTGGCCAAGAGGTGTAGATTTTGCTGGTGCTGGGGCATTGGAGGTTGTGGAGAAGTTGCGAAGTGAAGATGGTGGGGTTTTGCGGTCAGAACAATACCTAATAGGGCAAAACCAAAGAGGAGGGAGTTGCTACCAAGGATTTCTAGCCAAAAAATCCAGATCAGTGGTGCAGTTGCACTAACGATAGGAGTGGGGGCATCTCGACATTGGCAGAGGGGTTTCCAAGATGGAAATCTAAACTCAGAGGGAGTCACACCGAGAACTTCTAGGAGGGAAGTAGATAGACTTGGAAAGAGTCGAAAGAGGAGCAACAAGATGGCAGTGAACGGGGTAAGAGATCAAGACAGACTGGATGGAGCCTCAAACTTCGTAGTCTGGAAGGCCAGGATCTTGTCCATTCCAGATAGGAATCGTCTCAAGGATTTCGCCTTGAAAACGATAGTGATCCCAGTTGACCTAGCTGAGAACGACAAGTACGAGGCAATGGCGAGGACCAAGAGCATCATCCTTGATGGGGTCAAGGATCATGTAGTACCACATATTTCCGAAAAGGAAACGGCAATTGTGATGTGGGAGGCCCTAACGAAATTGTATCAACATACTTCCATGCAGAGGAAGATGCTACTAGAAAATCAGTTGCGTTCATACCAGATGCAAAAGGGAGAACAAATCGACACCTTCCTTGGTCGATTGAAGGAGATCCAGGATCAACTGATTTCCATACGGGACACACCGGATCAGGAACTGATGGTGAGGACTGCAATGAACACAATCTCAGAGGATTGGGAGGTATTTGTCTAGAGCATACTAGGTAGGTCAACCCTTCCAAATTGGGAGGAACATTAGGAAGCTCTTCGCCAAGAAGAGATCATAAGGCTAACCAAGGCGGGATGTAGCGGCAAGGGGGTCAGAATAAAAAGGGAGGAAAAGGAGGATGTTGCCCTAGCATCTGAGGGAAAGCAGGAGAAACGGAAGAAGGACCTCTCCAAGGTCAAATGCCTCCATTGTGGGGAACTGGGTCATTATGCAAGCTAGTGTCCGAGGAAGAAAAGCAAGGGAGAGGCTTTTGAGACCAATGTTGCGCCAGCGAGGGCAGGGAAAGAAGTGGAGACAGATGATGACTGTGCCATGAGTGCTCATACGCCACGTGAAAGGAAGTGGGGAGACATTGGGTTGTAATCAGACGGACTACAGGCGATGAGGGGTAGAATCCTCGAGGTACCCAACCTTTTGGATTATACCTTGCTACGGGAGCCCTGAAGAGTAGCAAGGCTGGCAGATGTTGGTAGCTATGTTACTTGGGAGCGGGAGCGGAAGCGAGGAGCGGGAGCGGGAGCAACCATTTTCAAAAGTTCCCAGTTTGGGAGCGAATCCGGGAGCGATTTTTTAAAAATATATATATATTTTTTAATTTTTAATTTTTGATACATATATGTCAACAAAAACATGTAGAATGATGAATTAGACATAAAAAACATAAAAAAACATAGACTGATCAATGAACCATATCACATCAATCATCTAGAAATTATAATCGTCATCAACCATGTCCACAAGATCGTAAAATACATATTACAACTGCAACATATTGAGTCTCATGAATCATGAATCATCACATTCAACCTTAAAGTTTCAACTTCAAGTTTTCAAAATTGAAATTCAATAGCATTTATCATCATTGATCACCAAAGTTGTACAGGTACTTGTAAGCTAAGTTTAACCATTACAAGAAGTAATATCTTAGATATTTCTAAGTCCTAACTTCTCACTGTTAACATGATATGAAATGTTATAAATTTATAAAATGAAACATGAATAATGAAATGAAATGAAACAACTTTAGTCTTTCACGAAGCATCATATTCATAATTCACAATCATTACCAAATTGAGTTATAATTGCCAAGGCCCAACTTCAAACTTCAATTTTCATTGTTTACAAAAAATATCATTATGATATGAAAGAGTCAAGAGTCAAGAGTCAAGGACTCAAAACTCAACAGTTATGAAAACTAAAGTCCAATAGAAACTAAAAAAGACAAGTAAACTGTAAATGATAAATCTTCATGTGGCCCTTGCCACGAGAATCTCCCCCATAAGGAGGTCGTGGTGGTCTTCTCGGAGCCTCCCGCACAGACCGACGACCAGAACTAGAACCTCCACGTGAGGGTGTAGATGAAGGTAGCGGCAGCAAAGGAACAAGACTCGGATCTCGAGCACTGCTACTGGATGGTGGAGGTGGAGGTGGAGGTGGAGGTGGAGGTGGCATGGATGTTTCATCTTCATCCCTTACAAGTTCCTCTTCCAGTTCTTCAATATGTACAATGCCATCCTCCAAAATGTCATCCTCTGGGTGATTGTCCCAAATTCTATATGTGGGATCCTCATTAGCCCGATCACAGTAATGACTCAACAACCTCAAGTTGTAGTGCACATAAACCAAGCTTTCTGCTCGGTTTTCATTGAGTCTGTTCCTTTTCACATTGTGTATGTAGTTGTAGGTGCTCCAACACCTCTCTGCAGAAGAAGTATTTACAACCTGTG
>APFE030338261.1:100652-130672 GCA_000404065.3 Pinus taeda | reverse complement strand
TGCTGAAGGAGTTCTTTGTGATTGTGAGCTTGTTTCAAAGAAACCCCTTGATTTTTTTGATTGGTATTGGGCTTCCTCCTCCTCCCTTATGTATTTGGCTCTATCCGCTGTTGACACCGCTGCACAAGTTTTGATTCCTATTTGTTTCTCCCCATCCCATGGCCTTTTCCCGCAGAGGTGTCTTCTAGCACAGGTGTATGAACCTGTGTAATCAGTGTTGCAATGGGGGCAATGAAATTTAGTGGTTCCACCCCCTCTCCCTGTTTCAGCCCTGTGAACATATTTCCACAATGGGGTTTGGTCTTATTTAGTTTTTTGAGGGTCCTGTTCACCCTCCTCCAGCTCCTCCTCACCGGGGTTTTCACCAATTTGACTTTCTCCAGCTTCTTTATCCCCCTCTTCAATTTGCCCCCTCCGTTTCCTACTCTCCAGCACCATAACAACCATAAAAGGGACCAGGAAGAGGAAAATGCCCAGAAATATAGTCAGGTCCATGGTGTTTGATGTTTGTAGGGTTTTGATTCAACAATCTGCAAATTAATTTAATTTATTGGGATTAATTAACTTATTTATTAATTTAATTCAAATTTATAATTTTAAAACTCAATAAACTAAAAAAAATTGACTAAATTACTACCTAACTAAATTAAACTAGCTAGATTAGCTAAATTACTAAGTTACTTACCTCTGCAGGCTTGCTCCTCGCTCCTCGCTTTTCAGCACTTGCTCCTTGCTCCTTTGCTCTTGCTCTTGCTCCTCAGCCAAGCTCAATGTTTGATAATGAAAATTTTTTATGCCCTTTGGGCTTTTAAAACAATTTTTTTTTTTTAATTTAATTTTTTTTTGGGTCCGCGGAATTTTTTTCCGCCGACCCACTCCTGGCACGGTTCAAATCGCTCCCGAAAATGGCAGGGAGCGAATTTTGTTTACGGAATCGCGCTCCCAAAAATCGCTCCCGTCCGGGAGCGATTTCGGGAGCGCGCTTCGAAGCGGCTCCCGCCCGGAGCGCGCTTCGGGAGCGGGTTCGATTGGGGGGGTGGGTAGGGGCGCTCCCCCGCAACTATGGTTGGTAGAGACAGATGCGGATGAAGCGACAGAGGGAGCTACAATGCTGGAGTCCTAGGACAGTGTGAGGTAGCAGCGCGAGATGCATGGAGTTGTTGCAGCAGCACATAGGTCAAAGAGGGATCACTTGTCAGCGACAAAGGGAGCTTCAGCATCAGGATCGTTTCTAACCTGACGGAGATGTTAGAGTTGGGAGATCAGTTGTTTACTTCTCAGTCACTGAGTTGCAGTGCAGTACTTAATAGTCGCAGTGCTATGGGCAGCACAATGCAGCATGATGAGAGGGAGTTGTCGTACAGATGCAGCAGTCGCAGTGGCAAGGCCATGGGTAGCAGTACATGATGCAACAGTGCAGATAATGGGCAGCAAGCCTAGCATCAACATAGGAATCGATGTCGAATGATCAGGGTGATGCTCAGTAAGGAGTATTACTGGAGCACAGCCCTTGCTAAGAGGAAGTGTTGATTTGGGGTAGCACCGGATGTGCTCTAGCCACGAAAATTGGTGGAGAGGCTAAAGCACATGAGATCTCCAATACCCTGAAATGGTTTGTGTAGAATCTAATCAGTTTGAGAGATATTAAAATAATTAATATTTTTAATGGAGTCCCTAAGTCTAAACTTAGGGAAAATAAAATATTAATGTGAATTAATATAAAACTGAGTTAGACTGGTCCAAAAGTCATGGATCAAGCCAGATCTAATCTTAGCCGTTGATTAGGGACTTAATCTCGGCCGTTGAATTGTCAACGAGAACATATAAGAAGAGGCTGGAGGGTCACTTGGAGAACACACCGAATTGATCAAGAATTCGATTTTCTGGGGTAGGGCTTGCTGAGGAAATCGAAAGAGTGATCAGAGTTGCAGCTGAGGGGCAGTGAATGCAACAGCAAAGAGGCAGAGATAGTACCGGGAACATCGGCACAAAAGCCGGGAGAGGGTTGATGTAGAGCTAGCTAGAGGCCACAAAAAATCAGCCAAAGGCCACACAGAGGCAGCCAGGAGTTGCGTAGAGCCTGAGGAGGGTCGGCACAGGAGACGTAGAGGCTCCAGAGGCTGACGCAGAGACGCGAGAGGCTGACGCTGGGCCAGAGAGGCTGACACTGGGCCAGAGGGGCTAACGTAGACCCTAGAGGTCGACGCTAGGAGTTTTGTGGGGCAGATTGGGACTGATATTTGTCTCCGACTAAGAGGTACTATTGTCGAAGGCATTCTCTGTTGGGTGAGCCATTTCTGGCACCCAGATTGTATTATGAAACTGCTTAACAATAAAAACCCTCAGATAGTTGCACTGGTTTTCCTGCATTGGGTTTTTCCGGGGATATTAGTCGAAAAATAACGGTGTCACTTGTGTGCTTGTTTTTCCTTCAGTTGACGATCTATGTGTGTTAAGACTGTACTTGTATTTATTTTTAGTATTTACATGGTAAATAACTTGTTAATTAACAGAACAAGTAGGAAGAAATAAATCAAAAAGTACAGGAAGGATTTCTAACAGATAGACTTAGAAATTCCAACAGTTGACAGGCAAGGTTTTGAACAGGTGGAGGAGACCGCTCTTGATGGTCTGTTTTGGGCACGTGTGAGGGAAATTTTGCAATTCAGCAAGCCCATTTTTAGCATGATTCGTTTTGCAAATACAGATAAACCAATGACTGGGGAGGTGTATGAGCAGATGGATAGCATGTTGGGGCAAATAAAAGATATTGTTCAGGAAAAAGATCCCAACTTGTATACAATGATTCACAATTGTGTGTGTGCATGGTGGAATAAACTTAATGTTCCACTACATGCCTTGGTATATATCCTTATGCCAAAATACTACTCTCCATCTTGGTTGGGCCAACCTGCACTTGGGGTTGGGGTTAGGATCAAACCCCATACAGATCCAAAGGTATCTAAAGGATATATGGAAGCATTAGACAAGTTGTTCCCTAACAAGGAGGAGTGTTCTAATCTGTGTCTTGAATTAGGCAGATACTTCAGTTGCACTGGTTTGTTTGGTTCTTTGCATGCAATCGAAGATAAAGACAAACTTGATGCTCTCACATGGTGGGAAGCATACGGCGGCCAAGGACTTTTGCCAAAATTGGCAAAAAAATTGTTCTCACGGGTTGTAAATACGTCTTTTGTAGAGAGTTGTTAGAGCACCGACAGCTTCATCCATAATGTGAGAAGAAACAGACTCAATGAAAACTGGGCAGAAAGCTTATAGTTTATGTGCACTACCACTTGAGATTGTTGAGTCATTATTCTGATTGGGCTTATGAGGATACATCATTTAAAACTTGGGACACAACCCAGAGGACAATAATTTGGAAGATGGCACTATACATCTAGAAGAATTGGAAGCATAACTTTTGAAAGATGATGATGAAGCAGCAACAGCCATGCCACCCCCACCATCCAGTCACAATGCTCGAGTTCCAACAATTGTTCCTTTGTTACCGTCGCCTCCATCTATATCCTCACATGGAGGGCATGTGCCTTCTAGTTCTGGTCGTGCGACTATGCGGGAGCAAACTCCTAGAAGACAAAATGACCTGCTCAGAAATTAGACATTTCTCGTGGCGGCAAGAGGCCCAAGCATTAGCAATAGATAATAGATTTACTTGTCTCTTCTAGTTTTTATAATTGTTGACTTTTTCATATTAATTATGATATCTGTTGTCGCACAGATTGTTTAGGCAGCACAACAATGCTCTGACTGGCTACTGTCACCCTGATCCCCGATCTCTCCATTTAAGTCGTCTCCCTGAAGCAGGTTAAGGGTGGTAGACCCCATGGGAAAAAGGAAGACCAATTGGGAACCAATTGGGTTGGGAGACACAACAGGGGGAAACAAGCACTTGATCAATTTTAGAATTTGATTAGATCTTTAAATGCTTAAGACTAGTGCCTTATGGAGTTAATGAAAACCAAGTAATTAATTAGTTGTTGTTGCTTATGAAGTAATTTAAGGATTGCTTGAAAATATTTATAAAATATCAAACATGTAACGAGCATTATATAATCCAAGCAATGATTAATTTCACTAGATGCAAAATATTCAATATATGTGCAATGCCTTAGCAATTAAACTTCAAAAGATCAAAATTCATTACTCAACCATGAAATTCAAATGCTAACCAGTTCATAAAATGATTCATCACTTTCAGATAGCTAATCTTTAGTTAAAACTTAAGCACATTTAACTATATAAAAATGACAAATATTAATCCCACAACAGAAAAAAGACATCAAAAAGAATTTTCATGTTTTAATTAGTCTTTTTTTCAATATTTTATTTTTTTATTTTTTAAATATTTTTTTTATTTTATTATTTTTTTAATTTTTTTTAATTTTTATATGATTAAAAAATAAACCAATATCTCAAAGAAAAGAAGACTAAATTCGAAAACTAAACCCAGACTAAAAGAAAAATTTTAAAGGAACTTTTTTATGCTTTTTTTATGATTTTTTATTTTATATTTTTTATTAGTTTTTAATTTTATGAGATTTTTTGTTTATTTTAAAATCAAAACAAAACTAAAATTTTTGGATTTTAAAACTAGAACCTATGAAATCAAAAGTCTAACTCTAAAGCTTAAATTTAATGTTTAATGATTTTTATTTTTATTATTTATTTTTTATGAGATTTTTTATTTATTTCAAAATCAAAATAAAATTGAACTTAAAAAATTACAATTGTCAAAAACTAAAGCCTAACTTAAGAAAAATCAAACTAAACTAAGAAAAAAATAAATTAATTCTAAAATCTAAATATATTAACCCTAAGCTAAACAATGAAAACTAAATCAATATATAATATATTTATAAAAACAATAAACAATTAAAAAAAAATCGTAATTTCAAAACCAAAACTAGACACACAAAGCAAATAAAAAAGAGCGTATTGTTTTCAATGTGCAGGTGTGAGGAAGCTTGGCGACGGCAGCTGAAGGAGCTTCGATGGACGCGGGAGTATGGAGCGCAGAGGAGCTGAAAGGAGTAGCCGCAGAGAGATAGTTGGGACAGTTGAAGGGTGAATGGCCAACGCGGATGAGAGCGCAGATCTGGGGATGAAAACGCAGATTTGCAGCAATGTTTGGATGGCAGTAAACGCAGCAGAATGAGGGTCTATGAAGGTTAAGAGCAGAAGACGCAGAAGGTATGACAGCGTGGTGAAGAAATGAGGAAGGCAGCGGATTTACACAAAGGGAGAACACACTGAGAGAGCTGCGTGGAATGAGGTTGCAATTTTGGAATCGGCAGCGTAGATGGTTTTGCTTACAGGTACACAGAAATGGTAGCCAAGGACAGTGAATTGAGAAGAGCAAAATTGCGGCGTCGAGGGTAGCACACAAAGAAGGAGCTAATAGATAAGAAGCATAGGGAAAAAAGAAAATCGAATGGCAGCTACGTGAGGATGGTTGAAGGCAGAGGTGTGGGCATTGTGGTTTCTCATTTTGTTTGCAGGTAAGAGCTGTGTTTGACAGTGTGAAGTTTGGAGCAATTGGACAGCATATAAGGCTTTGGAACCAGGCAGCAAATGGATCGATACAGATGGTAACGGATCTGGAGATGGCAAAGCAGCAAGGTTTTTACCCAGTTCACAACAATAAAAAATTTCGAAATTTTTTCCTGCAACGCAAATGAAACCCCAAACAGCAGAACTGTACCCCTGCAGAAAACTGGTTTTGAGGCCAAATCTTACCCTCTAGGGCCTAGATCTGGCTTCGGGATTGAAGCTCACCTTCAGATCTACGACCAGTAATGACAATAACAAACACCAAGAAATAAAATATGCAAGAAACAAAACTAAAACCCTAGAACTAGTTAAATAATTACAATATTCACAGCGTAAAGGCTCTAAATAGCCAGATTTGTTAGTATGTTAGAAATATTTTCAGAATTTAAATTTAACGTGAGATGCTTCAAAAACCCTTCATGCATTCACAAGAAAAATTCAAATGATAAGCCCAGGATCAAAACCGGCTGGGCTCTTCAGAAAATGCAATCTGAGAGTAGGCTGGTTCAACCGAGAACTTCCCCGAACGCCCAGTGATCTCAAAAAAAGGATTTCCTGCACAGCTTAATTCAACCATTAACAAAGAGGGAGAAAACGATACTAAAATCCAAATCTAATGGAGATACTTGCCATCATATTCAGAAATTTAACTACCATTCAAACCCTAGTGATTAAACAAGATACCTGTGTTTAAAATTACTCTTCATAAAGCTATCATCAATGGCTGAAATTAAAAAATCGTGCACAGAAATAAAACATCTTAGAGCATTTCCGGAAAAGTAACACCAGCAAGATTTCAACCCCAAAGTCTATATTGCACAAAAAAATGACTACAAGAGAGCTTTCTTTAGCACAAGACTTACAGATCGAACTTTCAAATGACCCCTGACACCCTATTTAAAGAAAAATTTCCCAACAACTAGTTCGAGTGATCCATGTCAAAGTGATCTCAACCGTCAATGAGGATCAAAATCTCTTTTAATCTCATCCGTCGAAATTTTAAATGCATTTTAATATATTAAAAAATTAAAATTTTGCATTTATTTCTTCAGAACTTTCACTTATTATTATTTTATTATTTTATTTTATTTTATTTTTTATTTTATTTTATTTTGTTTTTTATTATTTATATTCTTTTATTATTTTTATATTTTTTATTCATTTTATTATTTTTATTATTTTTATTGAACCCTCGAACTTGGCCTTTGGAAAAATCACCTAGGACCTAGGACTTATGCGGGGATAAAACATTTTTTAACCCTCAAGACACTTTACATCATGACCTTTACAATTTTACATCTCAAGGGAGAAAACCCATTTGACATAGACCCTCATAGACTACCCAGTTCTACAACACAAATATAATCTAGCAGATCAAGCAATTTGTAATAACCTAACCAAATAATTAGGATTATTTCCAAATTACTTTTACATAGACTCGAAGCACACTAGGATTCCCCTAAGATTCTAATGACAAAATCCATTCCAGATTTGGGGTTAGGCTGAAGGAAAACTCTGCCTATCATGGATCGGTGAGACAAAAAAACCTTCCGAAACGTAGATTATCACTAGAAAATTAAGTTTGCCTAGGAAATATACATACATGACTCAGATCTGCTAAGATTATTTACAATTTACACATGCAGACTGGGTTTACAACATAACATAATCGCGCTGATGATGACAGTCGAATGGCACGGACACGTCAATCAAGCACTATCCCTTTTGCGAAAAAAAAGGGGGTGTACTACTATGGGTAGTTGACACGTAGTGGTCAACAATATCTTTGGTAAACAATATATGACAATTTAAATTTGAAGTTTGAAGTTGGGAATTATCACTCATTGATAATGGATTATGAATATGATGCTTCGCAAAAGTTGAAAGTTGAAACATTTCATTTCATGTTGTAGATGTTTTTTGTTATAGTTTGGTTACGTGGTAGTGGTAATAGTTACAAGTACAACTTTGGTGATCAATGAAGATAGATGTTCTATATCAAATTTTGAAAGCTTGAAACTTTAAATTGATGAATCATGAGACTCGATATGTGGTCTATTACTAACTTATGGACGTGGTTGATGAAGACTATAACTTCTAGATGATTGATGTTATATGGTTCAATGACAATCCATGTTTTTATGCTTTTTATATCTAATTCCTCATTCTACATGCCTTTGTTGACGTATATGCATCAAAATATATATTATATGAAAATCCGCTCCCAAAGCGAGAGCTTTTGAAAATGTCACTCTTGCTTCCGTGAGAAAATAATCGGTCTCACCTGCTGCTTATGAACTAGCTAAAAGGTTGGTCAAGTAGGACATAAAACTACTCAGGAGACAGTTGGCAGAGGAGTTGCAAAGGATTTGTGGTGACCAAACGTGCAGCAAGAATGAGTTGAGGAAAGGGGCTTTGCTTCACTTGCAAGAAGCCTTGGTGACCTGATCACTCATGCTTGGGTGATATAGCAAAAATGACTAAGGTAGATCGGGGGGGGATGCTTTTGACTTTCTGGATCACGATTATTCTTTAGTTGAGTCCATGGGTTCTTACGAGGATATCTTTGAGGAGCATGAGCAGTCATGTAGAGTTGTTGAAAGCAACCCAGATATGCATCCTTGTGTGGTGGAGTATGATGAGCAACATATTTCCTGGGGAGCAGACTTGCGAGAGGAGCGACAAGTGATTCAGAATGGAGAGCACATAGAAGGGCATGATTCAGGTGAGTAGGATGATATGCACAGTGTGCATAATGAGCCATTTTTGGGGGGGCAGGTAGTGGCTCATGTTGAGCAGTCGTCCTTTAGGCCAACCATTGACGAGAAGCAGACAGATGTACAAACAGTCAACATGGTTATAGTACTTGTAGGCATGTGTCGTCGAGAGGTGTTGGAGCCTGATAGTATAGTTTTGTAGGAGGTTGGTGGACTAGAAAAGCAAGTAGACTCCAATCAGATGAGGGAGGATCTCTTGGAGATAATGGTGCATCCATATTTGGGCCTAACCATTTGATGAGGTCGAAATAAGTGCAGCATCAGCCAGTAGAGCTATAGTATTTTCATATAGTAGCCCTCTACAAGAGTACATACACAAGGATTGCAACACAACTTGCCCACTTTTTCCCATTATTAAGAGAGTGGTGAGATTTCTTAGACAGATCTTGTGGCTTGACTGGGCAAAACAACATGAGTTGAGCATGGACCAGCATCAACATAGTAGACTTGTTCCATACACAGGGGTCCATGCGTTGGTTTAGCGGGAGATCATGAGTTGGTACCCTATTGGTGGAGCGATATTTTTAGACAGGGACATAATGCAGCAAGAGCCCTTGGATGTGAGGAATACTACATGTTTCAGTTGGCAATGGGATGTAGACCAACTGATCATCAGCTTTCCAATAGCGCTAGCATAGCATCAGCAGAGTAGGGGTGACCTCGACCTATGCCAAAGATTGGATTGGAGGGAGGTGATAAGTTGGTATGTTATTCGTGGAGCAGCATCTACAGTCGAAGACAAAGCACAGTTGGACTCGTGGGATAGGGGTGTTGATGATTGGCCATGGTGGCATTGTGTTACAATAATTTGTCACTGTCCTCATCTTAGTCCCTTTGTTGTGCCATACATCAAATAAACATGTCCATATCTTCCCACTCGTGTAAGAAGATCAAGCAAATGCTCTCTAATGCTAAAGATTGACCCTTTTTTACTAAGTTCCTGCATCGTCGCTAGTAAACCTTTAAAATCTGCGACGATTCCCTGTGATGCACTGTATCGTTGCGACGTCGTCACTAGTCCCCAGTTCATGACCCGCGACGATCAAGATTTGGTGAATTAGTTCAAACGGTCGGCCTTCTGGATGTTTCTAGAGCTGGTTGTTGGGTCAATTTGGGTTGCCTTTCCTCCTCTGGGATGGTGGTTCCTCTTCTTGTGCAAGCTCCCTTGAGGATAAGCTCCCTCTCCCTTATTTCATGGAGGCTCCTTCTCCTATAAAACCACTCACCATTGCTATGATCTGTTAGTTCTTTTGGTTGGGCAGTGCTGCTAGTTCCTTTGAGTTTGATAGATCGCTGGTGTGGGTGTGACAAGTGTGGGATTGTTGATAGCTTGTGGAAGGTTGTGGAGTGCCCTTAATTTTGTGTTAAAGCTTATGAGTGAGAGAGAGACATTGTATGTTGGGAGATTCATCCTTGAAGAGTGAATGCTTTAGAAACATACTGGTTGGACCCTCTAAGAAGGCTTGCAACGTCAAGACTTGGTTGTAAGCTTGCTCTCAATTCATTATTAATACAATCAACGGTGTTTTCCTATGTCTTGTATGTACTTTACTTGATAGCTCATGACTTCTTGACTTTGTGAGTAAATAGATCATTGTTATTTTCCGGTTACATGCTTTGTTGTTTTCCTTGTGTTGTTTCAGGTTAATTGAACATCAGAGAGAAGGAAACGGAAGTTGGATAGCGCAACGGAACTCCATCAACCACGGGTTTGAGGTAGGCCTCCAACAATGGTTGTTTAAGGAAAACAATTGTTGATTTGTCTTTGTTGTGACTAAACCCACTCTAGGGCTAGAGGGGTTGCCTCTATCCGCAGAGGGAACACTTTCCTGCATCACAAGTTGGCGACTCCACTGGGGAGTCCTTTGTATGTTTTTTCTCTTGTTTGCTTTTGTTTGGTTTTGATTTGGTGTCTCTTGGATTTTGGGGATAAACCATCAGTTTTCGGGTTACCTGGGTCAATTTGGGAAGTCCCCTTACTGTCTGGAAGGATAATCTGGTGTCATTTAGGTGATTTTACTTTGTCTTTTGCTTAAGTAAGATCATCGTTGAAGATAGCCTAACAATCGTGACATCGTCGCTGATGTTCTAGCTTTGTACCTATGACTATTTGGCTTTCATCTAGGGTTTCTAGTTTAATACCCGCAACGACTCCTGAAATCGGACCATTACTGAAAACAGGTGTACTTTAGCGACTAGTCTCTAGTTGTCAATGTAACACCAGCGACTAGTCTCTAGTTGTTAGTGTAACACTTGCGACTAGTCTCTAGTTGTCAGTGTAACACCCGCGACGATTCCTGTAAAGTTGTTTTTACAACTTTACCTCCTGAATCCATCAATCTTGTTTATCCCCTATTGTTTCTTGTCTCTCATTAGCTTCTTTGGATTGCTTTTGGTTAAGGTACTGTCTCGTTGATTTCATTTGAGTGAATCTTGTGTTTTTAGACCCATGACCTAGCTCTCTTAAGCATTTCAAACCGTTTGCTTGGGTTGCTTGTCTATCCAAAGTTCATCTGCAACCATCTTATTGATTTGCTTGAGGCTTTTCAACTGCTTGTTTTCTTGCTGATTGATTTTTAGTGTCGATTATTGAACCAATTTTTTATGTTGATTCGATTTCTTCACTACCAAGCATAGATCACGATTGTTTGGATCGATCCAGTGTTACTTGGGAGCAGGAGCAAAAGCGGGGAGCGTGAGGGAAAACGGGAGTTGGAGTGACATTGTCAGAAGCTCCCGGTTTGGGAGCGAATCCCTGAGCGATTTTTTAAAAATATATATATATTTTTTATATTTCTTAATTTTTGATACATATATGTCAACAAAAACATGTAGAATGATGAATTAGATATAAAAAACATAAAAAAACATAGATTGAATCATTGGTCATTGAACCATATCACATCAATCATTTAGAAGTTAAAATCTTCATCAACCATGTCCACAAGTTAGTAACATACATAATACAACCGCAACATATTGAGTTTCGTGAATCATGATTCATCAAAATCAATCTTAAAGTTTCAACTTCAAGCTTTCAAAAATGAAAATTCAATATATAACAGTTATCATCATTGATCACCAAAGTTGTACTTGTAATCTAAGTTTAACTATTACAAAAAATAATATCTTAGATATTTCTAAGTTCTAATTCTTAACATGAAATGAAATGTTATAAAGTGAATTATGAATAATGAAATGAAATGAAACAACTTTAGTCTTTCACAAAGCATCATATTCATTATTCACAATCATTACCAATTAGTTATAATTGCCAACTTCAAACTTCAAACTTTCATTGTCATAGTCATATATTGTTTACAAAAAATATCATTATGATATGAAAGAGTCAAGAATCAAGAGTCAAGGACTCAAGACTCAACAGTTATGGAAACTAATAGAAACTAGAAAAGACAAGTAAACTGTAATCTGTAAATCTACATGTGGCCCTTGCCACAAGAGTCTCCTGTATGAGCAGGTCGTGGTGGTCTTCTAGGAGTCTCCCGCACAGACCGACAACCAGAACTAGAAGGTACATGCCCTCCACGTGAGGGTGTAGATGGAGGTGGCGACAGCAAAGGAACAAGACTAGGAACTCAAGCACTGCTACTGGATGGTGGAGGTGGCATGGTCGCTGCAGCTGCTTCATCTTCATCCTTTATAAGTTCCTCTTCCAGTTCTTCAAGATGTATAGTGCCATCCTCCAAATTGTCATCCTCTGGGTGGTTGTCCCAAATTTTATATGTGGGATCCTCATAAGCCCGATCACAGTAATGACTCAACAACCTCAAGTTGTAGTGCACATAAGCCAAGCTTTCTGCACGGTTTTCATTGAGTTTGTTTCTTCTCACATTATGTATGAAGCTGTAAGTGCTCCAACACCTCTCTGCAGAAGAAGTATTTACAACCTGCGATACAACTGTTTTTGCCAATTTTGGGAAAAGTCCATGGCTGCCATATGTTTCCCACCATGTGAGAGAATCAAATCTATCTCTGTCTTCCATTGCATGGAAGGTACCAAACAAACCAGTGCCACTGAAGTATTTGCCTATTTCAAGGCGCACAGCTGCACATTCCTCCCTGTCAGGTACCAACTTTTCTAATGCATCCAAATATCCTCTAGTTACCTCTGCATCTAAATGGGGTTTGGTCCTAATCCCACCCCCTGGTGCAGGTTGGCCCAACCAAGATGTAGAGTAGAATTTTGGTGTAAGGATATACACCAAGCAATGTAGTGGAATATTAAGTTTATTCCACCATACACACACACAATCGTGAATCAGTTTGTACAAGTCGGGATCTTTGTTATGAACAATATCTTTTATTTGCCCCAACATGGTATCTATCTGTTGATACACCCTGCCAATCATTGGTTTATTTGTATCTGCAAACTGAATCATGTGATAAATGGACTTGGTGAAATCCAATACTTGCCTCACACTTGACCAAAACATACCATCAAGAGCAGCCTCCTCCACCAGTTCAAAACCTCACCTGTCAGCTGCATTTGTAGCCCTTTCCTTTAATACCTGCCAGTGTGGACTTGATACCATGCTAGCCAATGACTCTCTTACCTTCAAAAGGCGCCTGAAGGTGAGGTAATAGCTACCAAATCTAGTCTTCGCAATCTTCAACAACTCCAATCTTGAGTGACTGCGGAAAAGGCCATGGGTATTGCTATGATTTGTAATAAATTTTATCATTTGTACAAATCACCAATCCATTTGTCTTGTTCATTTTTGTTCTTAACAACATCATGCATCAAAAGGTTCAATGTGTGAACCAAACACCCAGACCAAAATATGTTGGGGTATTTATCCTCAATAATTGCTCCCACTGCCTTACAATTAGGAGCATTATCAATGATGACTTGGATGACATTGTATGGCCCAATACGATCAATTGTTTCAAGTAATGCTTCTACAATGTTGATGGCGGTCTTGAACTTGTCGGAGTAATCATATGCTGAAAGAAAGATGG
Organism: Pinus taeda; assembly: GCA_000404065.3. NCBI lineage: Eukaryota > Viridiplantae > Streptophyta > Pinopsida > Pinales > Pinaceae > Pinus > Pinus taeda. The sequence goes on along the minus strand of APFE030338261.1, from coordinate 117,341 downwards.
CACCACTAATAGACACAGCAAGAACACTTATCAATGGTTTGCCTTTTACATTTGTCCATCCATCAGATATAATGGACACTCCATGGTCAGTCCAAGAACTTGTCATTCTATTCAAAGAATGTGATATTTTTTCTTTTTCACGATCAAGTCCAACAGTTCTTGCCTTGTCATACCCAGGGCTCTTGTATCTTTAGGGACATCATTTATGGCAGAAACGATTTTGTGCCAATAAGGTGAGCGAAGAACATTGAATGGTATCCCAAATGCATAGAGAAGTCTGTAAACCTTTGAATCCACATCATTCCTACACCCCTCATCAAGGAAACCTGATATGGTTCTACGCCTTAAAGCTGGTGACCCTGTGCCTCCATATCCACTGCCTTGGGAGGATGCTGAAGGAATTCTTTGTGCTTGTGACTGTGAGCTTGGTTCAAAAAAGCCCCTTGATTTTTTAGATTTGCATTGGGCTTCCTCCTCTTCCCTTATGTATTTGGCTCTATTTGTTGCTGACACAACTGCACAAGTTTTGATTCCTATTTATTTATCTCCATCCCATGGCCTTTTCCCGCAAAAGTGTTTTCTGGCACAGGTGTATGAACCTATGTAATTATTGTTGCAATGAGGGCAATGAAATTTAGTGGTTCCACCACCTTTCCGTGCTTCAGGCATGTTAACATATTTCCACAATGGGGTTTGGTCTTGTTTAGTTTTTTGAGAGTCATGTTCACCATCCTCTAGCTCCTCCTCACCGAGGTTTTCATCAAATCCACTTTCTCCAGCTTCTTCATCCCCCTCTTCATTTTGGCCCCTCTGTTTCCTACTCTCTAGCACCATAATAACCAAAAAGGGGACCAAGAAGAGGAAAATGCCAAGAAATATAGCCAGCTCCATGATGTTTGATATTTGTAGGCTTTTGAATCTGCAAAATTTAATGGGAATGGGAATGGGAATGGGAATAGGAATGAGAAAATTAATTTAATTTATTTAGATTAATTCATTTAATTCATTTAGATTCATGATTTTTTTACTAAATAAACTAAACTAAACTAAATTAAACTAATTAAACTATCTAAACTAAACTAAATTACTAAATTACTACCTAACTAAGGTTTAAAATACTAAATTACTAAGTTACTAACCTCCTTGCAGGCTTGCTCCTTGCTACTCGGTGCTCGCTCCTTGCCTTTCCTCGCTCCTTTGCTCAATATCCTTTGCTCTCCTCAACTCATTCAAGTCACAATGAAATATTTTTTAACCCCCAAGCCCTTTTAAAACAATTTTTTTTAAATGAAATTTTTTTTTGGCATCTGTGGAAATTTTTTTGCGCGAATCGTTCTCGGCGTTGCGCGCATCGCTCCCGAAGCGAAAACTAAAAGCTCGGGAGCGATCGCTCTCTGATCGCTCCCGAGCTTTAATTTTCACTCCAGAAGTGACGCTCCCGAACTCGCTCCCTATTTTGGCAGGGAGCGCAAATTTTTTTATCGGGAGCAATTTTAGGGGTGCGCTCCCGAGCCGTTCCAGCCCGGAGCGCAACTTGGGAGCGGGTTCGAAAGTGGAGGAGGCTCCCCCGCAACTCTGGATCGATCAGTTCACACTTGTGTGTTTGTCTCTTTAAATTCAAAAAAAAAATAAAAAAAAATAAATAATAATAATAATAATAATTAAAGGATTGCATTCTTTTGATATACGAAAGTGAAAGTATATGTGCATTTCAAATTTTCATGTTTGAGAAATTGGAAAGATAACTCTAAATCTTTCATTAGTAATATCGATGCATCGTGAGATTAGCGTATTGATGCATTGTGTTTCTTAGTGTTTGCATTCGCTTGTGTTTGTTTGGGGACGAACTTTCTACCCTCTTTTAAGTAGGTATTCATCGAAGTAAAAGATGTTTTACTCATTCTAGTTGCATCCTAGGTTTTGATATGCATATGGTAAGGCCTGGAAATTGAAACATAATTCAAGATCAACTCTAAAATGAACTGAATGAACCTAACAACACATTGGAACATAACACATATTATTTAGAGGTCTAGGCTAAAGACATGCTCCGACGTCATTAAACCTAGTCACTATTGCTTTCACTTAAAGTTGGGTGATTCCTCCTTCTGTGACTCAATAGCTGCTAGTACGGACTTGCGCTCCCAATACCGTCAATTATATGTTGGGAGACCCCACTAGGTTATCATCCTATATCCTTAGGAAGCTGTGTTTGTCGCCTTGCAAACCGTAACGCACCGAATATAGCATTCGGGAAGATTGACTGCCGTATGAAAAGTCCTTGGTTTTCATATGATCGCCAAGATGTATTGTTAGGCCCCTATACTACTAGTGTAACCCCTTATTGTTATTAGTACAACCCACTTATTATATTGATGTACACATGTAGTGCCCATATTGTTACTATTGTGCCCCATAGAAGCCCACTATTGTTATTATTGTGCCCTTACATTATTATTGTTATGTAGGCTCTGATTATGTTATGACCCCTTAGACTCCTATATATAGAGAGGAGGTCTTTTCATTTGAATCATCCAAGAATTGTTCATTTATGTAATGTAAAGGAGGTTGCCCCCTCGAAGAGGCCGAATTCTAAGGCGTTGATCTATTCTTTCTATCTTTTCTTGAGCTGGTTTCATAACATGTATATGCAGTTTTACGGGTTGTTTGGTAAACCTTTTGCCTAGTTCTCCAGAGTAGTCACTTTCGTTCCTTTTCAACTCCTTAAAAGAAAAATTCCATCTGACCACTTGTCCTTTCAGGCTCATTAAACCTTGAAAGAGATAGTCACCTTTTCGTCCTTTTCTCTACTCTTGAAACATGAAAAGGTCAACTTTTGTTTCTGCGTCATAAAATTTACTGCCCACGAAATATTCTTGGTAACAGTTCGAGTTCTTGGTTGTGATAAGAGTGTTTTCAAGGCTCGTTCCCGATGGCAACATTCCCCAAGTCTACCAGCCAAGGTCTTCCCCCAGATGGAAAACCTAGTCCATTTCCGCCTTTTGGAAATGCTGGTGCTTCGTATATGGCAACATTGTCTTTTGCCTGGGTTAACCATCAGTCTGCCCGTTTGGTTGTTTTCAACCTCAGTGGTCCCGAGCGTCATGACCCCTGTTCCACCATCTCCTTCGTTTGAATCAAGACATGATGATTCCAAGGTTGAGCCTGCACCTTCTTCCTCTGTTTCTTCATCTTCATCTCCTACTTCGCCTCGTGAAAATTCCACATTTAGTAACCAGGAGACTAAGAAGAAGAAGAAGTCCGATAAGCACGAGGCCACCCATGCAACTGTTTCCCCCATCTCAGGTCAGAACACCTCCTGCTCCTCCGCAGAAGGTTAAGTTTCCTTGTAAGTTGTGCAAGGGCGACCATCTTCTTCGTGATTGTCCTAACATCCCTAGGATCTTAGAAGCATGGTCTCACAATCTGCCTCGTCCCTCGTCATCCTCTGAAGCTCATGACGATGCTACCCTATCAACTGGTAGCGCTAAGAAGAAAGGGAAGATTCGATTCCCCTGTAGACTATGTGAAGGCAACCATCCCCTTCACCTTTGTCCGCTCATGGCAAAAGCTTCCGCCGTTTTGGAAAATCTTACAACCTCTTCACCTCAACTTCTCGTCAGTTATCAAAGGCTCTCTTCAGACCCTCTCCCGGTTGACAAAGAGATTAACTCAGATTCCTCTCTTGTCCACCCTTCTCTTCCCGAAACTGGGTGTACTCAGCCTGTTCCCGACCAGCAATTGGTCGGAAAGAGTGTCGACTTGGATTCACCACCAGTGGTCCACTCTGTTCCCAATGAGCATCATGATCATTCTGCTCATGTTCTTCTCATCTTCTCAGATTCTCCTGAGTCCGAGAATGACCCTCCTATCCCCGCTGATTCAGAGGGTCCTTCTTCAGTTCCTGTAGAGCATGGGGGCAATCATATGATTCCCCCACAAAGTAGTTCAATCGTTTCCTTCGACTAGAGTCACTTGACTACTTTCTGCCTTCCATCCTACGTGCCTTTCCAGATTATAGCACATGCCTATGATAAGGCAATACCTAGCACTGTCTTGGATGAAGGTGCGTTAGTTAGCCTCATGCCTTTCACTACTTGGCAAGCTTTGGGCTCCCCACAGCTTGTGCCAATCACGCAGAATCTGTTGGCATTTGACGGAGGAACCACTCAACCTTTAGGGATCCTTCTGAAGTTTCCTGTTACTTTGGGAGGCAAAACCATCTATATAGACGTGATGGTTGTCCAAGGTGCTTTAGATTTCAATCTTCTCCTAGGTTGTGATTATATTTATGCCATGGGGGCTCTTGTTTCTTCACTTTTCTGTGTGGTTTGTTTTCCGCACAATGGAAGAATGGTGACCATTGATCAATTATCGTTCTTTAGTCCCCCGGTGCCTCCTCTGTAGCCGTCATCCCCTATCGGTTCTTATCTGCAAGCAGTACCTTCCTTGCCACATGTCAATTATGTGGCTACCCGTTCTGTCTCCGCCTTTACTATGATCATGCAGATGGTCTTGTACATCATGTACTGGGGGCATTGGAACCCGATTTGTCATTGGTGTCTCATGACATGTGTTCCTCCCGGAGCATGTTTCTTCCATCCCGCGAAGACCTCTTAGGAGCCATGTTCTCATATAGCCCATGAACAGGAGTTTTGAGCATAGTTCCTAATCTTATGTCAAGCTCGTTAAAAAATGAAACAAGGAGGCCCAAGGACAGTTCTTATCTTGTGTCGACCTCGTTAAAAAAATGAAACAAGGTGTCCAAGGACAGTTATTATCTTGTGTCAACCTTGTTAAAAAAATGAAACTAGGATTATGAGGATAGTTTTTTCACCATGTCAACCTCATTAAAAAATGAAACAACTCCCTTTCCCAAATCCAGTCTTTGCTTAAGGTCTCGTGAAATCCAAGTCCAGTCTTTCCAAGATCTCGCAAGTGAACCTTCATTCCATCCACCTCGTTGAATGCAATGAAGGTTGGGGGCCATGTACCTCAATTTGCGTCATTATGCTCGAGGCATGCGAACTTATAACAAGCATAGTTTTTCATTTCAAGCTTGTGTAAACATGAAATCGAATCCAAGCAGAGTTCTCCAAAGTTCAAGCTTGTGTAAAAATGAACCCATACCTGATTTACATCTCGTGATTGCCATTTTTATCTACTAAATTCTACTAGATGAGCCTTGGTTGTTTCATTCCATCACCACCATCTCTTTGGCCGATCATATGCTTTCACTTGATTAATTTTCCTTTCCTGAGGAACCGTAGCGATGAGTGATTTTATTAGCCAGCCTCTTGACCATTACATGTTTTGAGCAATTCCACCATTGTCGGAACCAGTTGCTACCCTTTATACCACTCGTTCCTCTAGGACGAGTCACCTTTAAGCTCTTTTCTGACTTGTAAAATATGAAAAGATTGCCGAGTTTTCCCTTTTTGACTCGTTAAATGGAATAAAAGGCGGTCCACTTTCACCTCTTTTCTGACCATATAAACATGAAAAGATTGTTAGACTTTTGTCGTTTCGAGTTCGATATTGGTTACAAAACGTCATGTCTTCGATTGCTTTTCTACTTTTTCGGATCGAAGCCACTAATTATGAAAAGTACTCCTTGATCGTACTGGTCAAGTGGTTCTCTTGAGTATTAATTTATACTTTTTCGGGCTCGAAAGACACAAATTTACGAAAAAGGACCCCCCGGGATTTTTTTTCCCTGTGTCTTTTTCAAACTCTCTAAACATGAAAAAGACTCCAAGTTTTGCCTATGTCAAACTCATTAAACCCTGAGGACATTAGACTCGTTGCCATGACGAGACTCGAGCTTCTCCTCCTTAGGGCTCGTTAAACTATCACAGGGTTGGATTCGTCCGAAGGACAAACTTATATTACAAGCATATGCTATCCCCTTTAAGCTTGTTCAAAAATAAATGGGGTACTCACCAGCAATGGTGGGGGAAAAATTTGGGAGTCATCATTGGTTACCTGAGGCAGCTAAGTCACTCTTAAACATCAACACTTTTTGCTTCTTATCGGGTTGGGACATCCACACATCGTCATTTGGCCTTCCAGGATTTTGGGTTGTCATTTTGCCTCATTCCATCTGATCCATGTTATCTCCATCAAGCCTCTGATCCCTTGGTACCAAAATGCTGCCATATTCCCGAGTTGTGTCATCGATATGTTCAAGAGTATAATCCTTCTGCAGTTTACACCCTTACCTCCTCCTCTGATACTTTGTTTCACCATCTACCACTTGTTCCTTATCTCGTGTTGTTGATGGGGGAAACATCATGGCCCTCCTGCGACGAATCGTCTCCTGTCGACGCCAGCTCATTATCCAGGAGATTGATCTAGAGATCCCCTTCGGTACCTTGGAACTTGCATGCCTCAATGGCAAGTTCTTCGCGGTTAACGACAAACTTTCCTCATTGGTCTTCAATTGGGTGATTCCACGGGTGTTCGACTTCAGCTTATTTTTCACACTTAGTGGATTGCACTGGACAGTACCTTAAGAGCCATTGGCATTATTGGTGGTTTCTCTCGTGCTTGTTAACAGTTTACATCATTTACCTGTAATCAAGTGACTTTCTATCATGTTTGACTTCAGCACATCTGTTCACATGATAGAATTTGTACTATGATCGGTTGGGTTTCGAGCAATGTGGAAAAAGTCGTTGTCGGGATTAATTCGGCAAGGGTCAAAAAGTTGAAAAACTCGGCAAAGTCAGGAGTTTTTCGAAAAAGTCGGCAAAATTTAAAAAACACAAAATTATTCATTTTTTTTAATTTTTTTTAACATCTAGAGTATCCACAACATCAAATAAATGCATTTCCACATAAACATGTAAAGAAAGCTAATATATAATATGTATATGAAGTCTAGTGCTACATCACATATCAAAATAGTGAATCAACTCCTGAATCTCGAGTCCTGTCTAAGTCTCAACTCTCAAGAGTCAAAATATCAACAAAAAATATAATAAATGTACATCATGAGTCATCTAAAGGTCATCAAGTAATCACTAATCAATCACCGAGATCCTCTTCCCCTTTTACGGGAATAGGGAATGGCTTTTTCTTTTCCTCTAGAGGAAGAAGGCCCTGCCCCTGGGGATACAACATGAAATGGACTCAATCGTCCTCTAGAAGCCGATGGAATAGGTGGCCTCTGTGCTACACTGTCGCTGCTGCTGCCCACCCTAGATGGTGTCACCTCCTCCTCAGCATCCTCGTCCAGCTCTGTTACTGCCTCCTGACCCTGATGCTGCTGCTGCTCCTCCTCCTCCTCCTCCTCCTCTATCTCTGGCTCTCCATCCTCTGCAATTGCTACATCCTCTAGATCCACACCCAACCAATCCGGGATCTTGTCCAAGATCGGCCTCTCAGTCTCGACTCTCCATGCAGCGGTGGTATCAATATTGTCCAATGAGATGGCTTCCACATCAGTAGGTTTCTGAAGCTGTCTCACCCACAATCGAAGGTTGTAGTAGACATATACCATGTCATTGAGGCGTTTGGACTCCAATCTGGATTAGGGTCATAGATTGTAAATTAGTACTTAGAAAATTTAAATATTAAAATTAATCAAACGAATTCAAAAAATTTAATTTGAAATATTTTTAGTTTTTACCTGTTGCGCTTTTTGGAGTGTATTTTGTCAAAAACACTCCAATTGCGCTCACACCCAGAGGAACTGCATGTTTGGCTAAGCACTCGAATGGCAAGCTTTTGGAGATGGGGTACTCTGGCACCATAGCTTGTCCACCAAGCATCTACAAGTTAAAAGAAAAATGAGAAACATAAAAAAAACATTGAAATTCTAAACTTGAAAGTTTGAAACAAACTAAAGCTTACCTGGCATTTTGGTCAACCTATTGTTAATAGCCATGTTAAAACCAAATGTGCCACCTCCCATCCTATAGACCTCCATTTCTTTAGAAATCTCCTCACGTTCTTGCTCAGATGACACCATCCTCTCGATACAAGTCAAGAATCCATCCATCACCTCGGCATCAAATCTGAAACCACAAGCATAAGAAAATGCAGGGTTGAGGTAGACACCTGCAGCATGAATGGGGCGATGGAGGGTATTGTTCCATCGCTGATCAATCACTCTCCATATGACCTGTTGTTTCTGTAACCCCTCGTCTCCCTTATCTGCATAATAAGCACGAATGGCTTCTTTGGCCCTATCCATGGCCTCATACAAGTAGCCCATTGCGGGCTTCTCTCCATCAACCAACCGAAGAACCTTTACCAAAGGTTCTGAAATGGCACACACCTCCTCTACTCCTGCCCAAAAGCTCTTATCATATGAAACGAGTCTGCATATGCCCTTTCCCTCCGGTTTGCGGCTAATAGCTAAAGAACGCCAATCCACTGAGAGAAACATGCCCTTCACCTCCCACATAGAATTCAACAGAGACTGAAGAGATATGAAAGTAGTGGCAAATCGTGTAATGGCAGGCCGCACCAACTCTTTGTTTTTGGTGCATTTTCTCGTCAAGCTAAGCACAGATGAATGATTATAAATAAATTTTGTTATGCTCTTGGAGGATTCAACAATATCCCTCACAGTAGGAATTTTACCTATATCCTCCAACATCAAGTCAATGCAATGAGCAGCACAAGGTATCCAAAACAAGTTAGGATACCTCTCCATAAGCATCTTGCCAGCTGCAACATAATTTGCAGCGTTGTCCGTTATGACTTGGACAACATTGCTTGGGCCTACTTCCTGAATGAAGACGTCCAACAACTCACATAATCTACGTGCATCTTTAATGTAGTCAGATGCATCAATAGATTTCATAAACATTGTCCCCTTGGGACAACTAACCAAGAAGTTAAGAAGGGTCCTACCCTTCTGGTCAGTCCAACCATCTGACATGACTGTGCATCCAGTGTACTCCATGATGCCCTAAACTCTTCCAATCTTTCTGTGCACTCAGTCTTTTCATTTTGAAGAAGAGGCCCTCTCAACTCTGCAAAGGTGGGGGCTTTGTACCCCGGGCCAACGACACAAGCAGCATCAAACATAGGCTGGTAGAATGGGTTTGTCTTGGCAATGTTGAAGGGAACATCACTCCATAGAAGACACCTACTAACCAACTTGTCAGCTTCTGCCTTTTCTTTTTTTTTCAATGATGATTTGATCCCACGTTGTGAACCAGGTGTTGTTCTAGGAACAAAAAAGGATGAGATAGAAGGATGAGTAGTCATGGGTGAGGAAGGTGATGCTGCTGTAGAAGCACTGCCACTCTCATGTCCCCCCACTCTTGAGCCCCCTACAAGTTGGTTTCTTATCGCTGCCCTGGTGTCTTTTCCTTCATCTTTATCCATCAACGATTGAATGGCCCGTCGGATGATTTCTGGAGTTGTTTTTGTGCAAAGTTCAATATTTTGGCCCAGAATTTGCCCCAAATGGAATTTTAATCTGTTGATGCCTCCTGACATATGCTTGCCACACAACTTGCAAGTCAAATACATTCTATTGAGTGCCCCAGTTTCAGGTATAACATCAGGCTCACCAAACTCCCACATAGAATCCACAATCCTCGGCATTTTGTTTTAAACTTTGAGCTGGAATTTAAAGTTTAAACTTGGGCACAAAAAAAAAACAAATTCAATTAGCAATGATCCATCAAAAATTAAAATAGTAGCAATGAAAAGAATGCAAAGAAAGTGGTAAAACAATGGAGAGCATTTGCTCAGGAAAAATGTGCAATTTGTATTTTTGATGGTCACCCATAGTCAAAGCTCAGTTGATGCACAGAAAGGAGACAGTTTCCCTGTTCTTTTGATATTTTAAATTTTATTAAAAAAAACTTATCTGTAAAAGAAACAATATAGCTAAGGCCTGGAACTGTTAATGGCAAATGCTTTGATTCTGTTCTTTTTCATTTGATAAATTAATACCCTGATGAATCTTAAAACGGAGTGCTTGACATGAGCCTCTACAGGACAGGGTAACAGAAAACCACAGACCATTCATATTGGTCGACATACATATTGAGAAACATTACCAGAATTGAAAAATAGCATTGAAATTATTCACTGATCCAAAATAACTGAAATACCATGATACTACATACAAGGCACATAGAAGTTTGATTCTGTTCATTTTTCATTTCACTGATAAATTGAAATTCTTTGTAAATGCCAAATGGCATGCAGAAATGGCATAGCCGCATATGTAATATCATATATGTATTATCAATTATGGAATCAGGAAACCGAGGTCCGATACATTGTTTTAGTGTTCATATTACACAGCAAATAAATATTAAATTTTAATAACCTCCGCAATAGAAAACTGAACAAAGAATGAAAAAAAAACAAAGAAACGATTATGGTGATACCGTGATAGATCGTGGGCCGTGGCTGCAGACCTGTGGTTAACCGGAACCCTCTGCTGAACGGTGATAGATGGTGAATCGGTGATAGATCGTGGCTCTGGCTCCTCTCCACGCGTGCACGATGCAAAGCAAGTTGCAAACCCTTGTTCTCTGCTCCCGGTTACCCGTTCAATCGCAATGAAAAACCCACAAAATAACCCGACTTAAAAACCATTTCCGTCATTTTATCAGCTAAAAAAATTTCCAAGCGATTTTTTGGATCGACTCGCGATTTTATCAGGCATATTTCGATATTATCGCGATTTATTCGTTTCTGAAAAAATCGGCAAAAAGTCGGCCGATATATTCCTTTCGTTGAAAAAATCGAGTTTTTAGGATTAAATCCCGATTTTTTCGGGACTTTTTCCACACTGGTAAATATAGGGATGAATGGGGATGAGGGAAGTTAATTAATTGATCTTATAGACCTTCAATTTCTTTGTGTAATTGCATCATCGACATAGAAACAATATGGTAAAACATGATAAATGTATATTTTCTCCAATGAATTATCATACTTCTACAACCTTTATTTTACTTACCCTTTGCTTATCCTATCATTTTTTCTTCACTTAATGGTTGCATTTAAGCTAACAAACCCTTTTCCCTTCTTTTTACTTTTTAAAAGAAAAGAAACTATCTAATTCTAACCTTATAACATCCAAGGGCTCAGATTAAACTGATGAGTACCTTATTATTCTCTACCTAACTACTAATCTACCAAGATTAAATAGTTTGGCCAGATCTTTATTTTCTAATTATAACATCAAATTTAAAGCATGAAGCATTCAAGATTAAACTATTTCACTATCATGGGTTGTGGCATTTATGACAAGCTGCACACAACCATTATTTTGCGGGAAAAATAGTAGTGGCATTTAGACTTGTTCAATTCAAAGTTTATTTGTTTTCTTTTCTTTCTAACCTAACATTTTCTTTTTGTCTTGATTTTTTAAGATATCTAACCTAACATTTTCTTTGATATGGACATCATCATCAAGATATTTTCAAAAACATTTTATTCAATATTGTTATGTGCATATCCTAACCAAACATTTTTTCAAAATATATTTTTCATTTTTAATTTTTTGACTAATTTATTCTATCTTATCAAAACCAAAAATTGCTACAACATAACTCAACACATAATTTGTTTGAGCTGAGCCACAAGCACTACACGTGCTTAAATTTTAAAAGTGGCAATCCCGTTAAACTGTGTTATGAACTCAATACTCAACAAAGCATGATAAACCAACATACTCACATACTCCAAATATGCATGGTGAACGAGGAAAAGAATGGCGCAGGCAGAATTGACAAAGAAAAATAAAGATATAAGTAGGTTCTGCCATCATAATCAAGCCCTTAACATTTTCAAATTTTGAAAAGTAGAATCAAAAGATCATAAATGAAGGTACGATAAAATATGATTGTAAAAACTTCGAATAGCATTGAAGATGCACTAAATGTCGATGAGGTATTATCATAAATGTAAGCAGTAATTGAGAAGGGTGAAGGAAGTTGATGGATAGCATCACCTTTCAGCCTTCAAATGAGAAGCTAGAGAAGTTAAAAGGTCATCAAAACATAATTGAGAAAGTCAATATCCTCCTTGAGGAGATAAAGTACATAACAGAGGACCAAAGAAAAATGGGGAAAAAATACATTTGATGAAATTCTCTCCCAATTAAGTGTGAATGAAGAAAAACCACAGAAGATAAAAGTAGATAATAAGATAGAAGAATTGAAGATAAGTTGAGAGAGAGAAGAAAAACCACAAAGTTCAACTGCACAGTTATCCTCACTAGCAAGAAAGTATCAAAGAAATATGAGGAAGTGAACTAAACATTACCAAAGAAATAGATGGTGAAATCAGCAACATTAATGGAATCTGGCATCAATGAACTCTTATGTGATAGGATATTATCAAAGACCAACAACTACAACAATACTGAATCAAAGGAAAAGAAATATGCAACATCAAACAATCAAGGATTTGTTGAAAGTGTAACTAGTATCGATCTTCATAGTTGTTGATTGGCTCATGACATGATGTAATTCTTATGTACTTGTCAAGAGAACGAAAGGAAATTATTGTAAAGTTCAAAAGAAAAAATATTTTTTACAAGCGCAGGTTTCATGCTCTATTTATTTTGTTTATAGGTCAAATCACCCATTGAGTGCTTCTAGGCTTGTGTTATGATTCATTGTCCTAGTCATCATGTATTAGACCCTTCTTGGGCTCTTTATGTAAAGAAAGAAAAATATTTTTGCATCAAAAATAGGTTTTGTCCCTCCTCCATCAAGTCATCATAGCTTCCTGTCAAGTCAGCCTCATGAAAGTTGTTCGACTTCACATGATGACTATATATAGAAGAGACATTCAATATCCATCCAAGAAGCAATTCAATCTACAATTTTAGTTAAGAAAAGAAGTGTGAAAGGCATAAAAGGAAGGTCTATCCCATTGAAAGAGAAGAAAAACCCTAGCGAGGAAGGAAGGAACAATTGACAAACAAGAAAGACTGAAAATATCTATGTTTCTGTCACAAGTTCCAGCAGTTAGGGTTACCACAGGTCCAAGCTACTGCAAGCCAAGAATTTTAGAGCAAGGAAGAGGTCGAGACCCTATTTGGCTTGGTTTTGAAGTGTTTGAACTTTGACTTGTATTGACTTTGAAGGTCTTGACTAGACTTTGACTAGTCTTTCTTGGAGGGCCGACTTGGTGGATGGAGGAAGGTTTGTTATTGGTCTAGAGGTCTTGGTTGTCTCATTTTGAATTGGTTCTTGAAGAAGAGAATTTTGTTGGGTTTTCCCCTAGGAGAGGGGTTTTGCCCTAGCTGAGAGCCTACACATTATGTCCTTTGTTGTTTTGATCTTCATGCTTTTATGATTTGGTAATTGCTTGATGAAAAGAAGATAAAGAAGATAACATAAAGAAGAAATACATCACAAGTAATTATCAAGATAATAAAATCTTTCTTCCTTTATGATTCTCTAACATGGTATCAGAGCTAAGGTAAAGAAGGGAAAAAGGCAGCTTGAAGATCACTTGCTCTCTAATAAGGATTCAAGGAGAAAGAAGAGAAGTTTTGGATTTTTGTTTGGAAGATAGAAGAAAGTCTTGAAAGTTTTGAGGTCTTGGATCCTCCCTTGAAAAAGATATTGGAATAGTAAGCAACCCATTGAATATTCAATAGAAGAACTTGTTGTCGCTCAAAATGTATAGGTAAGATGCGACAACTAACAGGTCAGGGGTTGTCACTCTGAACTCTGGCCTCTCCATTCTAGTTGTCTCCCAACAGTAGGTTATGGGGAGTAGTCCGTATGGAATTTGGGAATGCAAGATTTGTTGGCAACCAACAAATTTGGGAGACATCACTGAATGGCCTAGCCACTTGGTTGATTTAGCAAGCTTTAAAGATTAGATTAAATTATTGTGTGAGACCAATGCCTTATGGAGTCAAATACTTGCTTTATATCAACTATATACCAAATGACTATATGAACAATTGTTGCTTGGATATGCTTTTGCTATCCTATATGCTATGCAAATCCCACAACCTAGGTGAGTTGCAAAGTTTTGGTTTATTTTAGTTAAATGTTTGGCTAGGTGAATCCCTTAATCCTCAATTGTTTTGTGGCTAGTCTCTAAAGTCAAGGCAAAGCAAGAAATGGCTTGGTTAATGATAACTCCCCTTGAACTCTAACTACCCAATGCCTCCAGCACTGCAAACACTGTGGCTCTGACGACTACAAGGTCATCATGTTAACCACTAGAAAGAGTCTATCCTTCGCATGCTACAAGAAGAAGGGTGGCCCTATCTTTCTATCAACCAAGCTTATGCTTGGAGGTTAGTTAATTACTGCAGGACTAAGACTAGTATGCAAATGCAAGATGATGAGTGCTCTTAAGGTGAGATTACTTATGATCTTATGTATCCAATTACAATGACCGTTAAATCACTAACAATGAAATACTTGGACAATTAGATGAATAGAATCTCATCCATAAGAGGAAAGTGCTTAAACTCAATGGTGCCAAAAAATGTAGCCAATAGACAATTGCTTAAGTGATAAATGAGAAAAGATCAATATAATCAACAAGAGATATTCAATTTAATCGTGAACTATAAATCCACTTATCTAACAGTAATATAGCATTTATCCACAATGTCACTTAGAACAATTACTCAAGGCACTTATCAATTAATTAGAACACTTACGTGAGATGACGCAAGAGTGAAGATAGATTCCATTGATGTAAAACAGAACTATAGATCAGCCAATAAACATGAAATTGCAGCAGTATAAAATGACCCAATCACACAACACAATTAAATACTTATCCAAGTTTCATAAAATGTAAGGAACATAGACCAGGTGAAATGAGACAAGCTTCAGCTCTTTTAGCAGTGTTGCAGATCTTTATATCAGACCTTACACTAATGTTAAAGCTCTTAGAAATTATGAATTACGCCCAAAAATATAAGCCCAATAAACACAAGTGATAGTATAAATGTAAAATATGATTGTTAATGAGCTATTAAGTCATTCTTATGAGCTTAGTAACTGTTGTAGCTCAAATGTAGATGGCTGTAGCATATGAATCAGATTTGAAAATTAAGTAAACAACTCACAAAATCCACTTGCATGCAATCAATATGATCCAAGATTTAATCTTTAGTGACTCGGGAGTATTCTTCAATGTCTTATTAGATCAATTAGTGGATTTAGGCTTAGATTTAGAGTGTTTTAGTTACTGAATACACTGCTGTAATAAAATGATTTAGATTTGCATAACAGAATAGAAAGAAAAATATGGAGGAAGAGAGCAAACCCCTGGGCCTAATGGCCTAGTTTAATGACTAATTGTCCTCCAAGTGATTTGGGACTTGGGCCAATAACCTGCAACACAAATTTACCAACTAAAAACCAATGGATCAGCCGTTTTATGACTGCAATTAGGGCATTAATGGCTGGTTGAGGCCTTGAATGGCACTTTTGGCCCTTGAAACCCTAGCCCAAGAGGCTAGTAAATCTGCAAAACCAATTGTTAGCCAAATAAACCCAAATTTTTAAATTTAAATTGCTAAGAACCAATGCCAAATGGCCTCCTAAGCCGTAGGCCTCCAAGGCCTGCAGCTGCCCAAGAAAAGGCTCCAAAGTCCTAGCAGCTAAGGGAAAAGGCCTCTGGGGCCTACCGCAAGCCCTCTAAGAGCAGCGGCTTAGGGGAAATGCCCCTTAGGGGTTACGGCAAGGGCTAAAGGAAGGGGCTGAGGCCTCGATGAGGCTGGACAGTTCCCTTGGAGGGAGGTTGAGGCCTCTAAGAGGGAAAAAAGGGGGATGACTAGGGCCTAGAAGGCTAGGCTAGCGCCTCCAAAAATTTCCCAAGACCTGCAAACAAAAATTTTCTCCACGAATACTACTAGTGACATTCAGTGTCTTCTCTTAAGCAACCGGTTTGGAGAAATGGAAGGCGGCCACTGCAGTTGCAAGAAAACCGTCGTGCTACTTACAGGCCATTTAACCAACTAGAGAATGGAAATGACTCAATACTTACTATTCTAGATGGGGAATCAAAGTAGCTAATCCCTGTTGGAATTCGGTCAGAGCATGCTTATGCAAGAAGTCTTGCTCGGTTTGCTGCAAACCTTGGACCAGTTGCCTAGAAGATTGCAGCTCAGAAGATAAGGAGAGCTCTGCCCCCAGGTGTCTCATTTGGCCCTGGATGGGTCGGTGATTATGAGGCTCCTCCTCGTGCTTTATTGTCACATGAAAGAATATCTGTGGCATCAGTGTCCTCTTCCACTACCTCGCCCATTGTTCCAGGTGAAACCAAGATTAAATCAAATAACGCTGAAGATAATCCCAGACTAAGAGATGAAGGGCTTCCAAAGAACTTAATTTCTGAAGGCAGGACTATTACATCAGCTACAGCGGCTTTGTCAGCAAGACAGTTGGTTTCAAATTCTGCAATATGTTAAGGGATAGATAATTGCCAATCTATTCGTAATCCTCAATCTGAAGTGATTGGGCATGGCACATTAAATTCTAGTGGTGATGGAAGAGCTAGTTTGCCTTCTCCGGAAGTAAAAAAAGGCTCCATAAGGTCAGGTTTAACTGTTACCACATCCAGTGACCTAGCCCTTGCAGGTACAAAATTTGGTTCAGAAGTAACACAGTCCAGATTACTTGAAATGGTCTCAAGAAATAGCACACTCATGCATGGGGGCTCATTAAAGCAGGCTGATGGTTCAAGGTCCATTGCCAGTCTTCAGGTAATGAA
>APFE030338261.1:84889-94992 GCA_000404065.3 Pinus taeda | reverse complement strand
ATTTGTATCATCGAAGAATTGTTCATTTATGTAATGTAAAGGAGGTTTCCCCCTCGAAGAGGCTGAATTCTAAGGCGTTGATCTATCTTTTCTATCTTTTCTTGAGCTGGTTTCATAACATGTTGAGCCTACAAATTTATTTGAGACTAGATCTTACCCTCAAGAGCAAAATTTTTCTCAATCACCTTGAAGCTCACCTACACAAATGAATCAAAGAATTCCCAATCCCCAAATATGTACACAAAAAATGACAACCCCAAAATAAAACCGCAAGTACTGCAAAACAAAATAGATTAGAAATAATTTACAAATTTTATTTTACAAAATATTTACAGATATACAATGTTTTGCAAATTAAAATTTTGGAGAAATATTTTGAATAATAGCAATGGATAAATGCATTTTCCGAAAAATTAGAATATTGGCCACAAACCCTTCTGCAAAATTAAAATACCAAGTAGAAATCTTAGAGCCCAAACATAGTCAGCTCTTCCCCACAGTCTGTGAACTTGGAGGCCAAGGGCTAGTGTACTTGCAGATCTCTATATTTTTTCTCAAGTGAAATCGTTAGATCAAATGGTAAAACTTTGAAAGAGATCACCTAACATAAAAAATATATTTTTACCAATAGAATGCTCTTATCACCGACAAATGAAATAACAATTCATATAAACCATTTAGCACAATATAGGATAGCACATAACTAGCACATACCACAGATCAATGGAAGAAGAACACCATGCACTGAACCCCAAAGTCTTTCTATTATGATATAGAAACATTCCCAGCAGAGAAATGGCTCAATACCAACATTACAAAAATTACATTATCTAGAGATGCCAAATAGAAGTAAAATGACTTATATTTATTGAGAAAAATATATAGTGTTTGCAGGTCCCCCGATCCTTGGGCTCAAATTTCACAAACTGTGGGCATGAATTGACTTTGTTTGGACTTCAGATATTTGTTGTGGTTTATCTAACTTCACTAAGGTTGCAGCTTGCACCCAATTTCAAAAGTTTTATTAGCCATTTATAAAAATAAGAAAAAAACTCCAAAAAAAATTATTCTCAAAATTTAGTTTAAAACCCTTGTATATTTGTAAATTTTGTAAATATATTTGTAAAGTATATTTTTTGTAAATTATTTCTAACTGGAATTTTGGGGTTTTGTGTAAGAACCTTAAATTCTAAAATCAGAATACGTAATTTAACACAAAATTTAAATAATTTAACTAACGAAAACCAACTTGTCTGCTCTGCTGTGAAGCTCTACTGCAATTGTTCTACTGTAATTTTGTCCTGGCTGCAATTCTTGTTCCGGCTACATTACCAAAACGGCCAAAACCACCCCGTTGAACTAGGTACAACCTAGGCACACAGTTTCAAAATGTGTTCCAATCGAAGCACTCTGATTCCCCGTGCCCAAAAACTCCAGTACAATCAAAACTCAAAACTCAAGAGTGCTTGTATCTCTATGTTAAAATTGAAATTGTTCTCTATTTTTCCTCCCTTCTTCTCAAGATTTCCTTCCTCCTTTTAATTCCCCATCCACCGCCTTCCTCCCATCTCCATGTCATTATTTTGATACGTGTAATTTTATAAAACCAAATTTATTTGATTTTGTTGATTTTATTCGAATATGGATATTTGATTTGATAAAGTTTATTTATTATTTTAATGAATTAATTTGATTTATTTAATTTATAATTTAAATTAATTTAATATTATTATTTTATTAATTTTAAATTTTAGATTTTAATTTGTAAATTAAAATTAACATTTTCTGTTAGTTTTAAGGATTTATCATATATATATATATGATATTTTGGTGAGGTATTGATTCATTACCTTAATTTTTATCTCCTCCTGTAGTAACTAGCTTATATATAATGCGATATATGCGGGTCCATGCATACATAGCAATCATATGAAGGTCTCAAATGTATGCTAATACTCGTATTTTATTTATAGTTATAGGTGGGTCATTACATTTTGGGTATTTGTGCATCCATTTTTGCAGGTGAGATCAAGAGGTAAAGGCTAGAATAGAGCTAGATCTAGGCCCTTGAGGGTAAGATCTAGTCTCTAAAATTTTTTGCAGGTCAGTGATTGAATAATTTGCAGCGAATTTAAGATCTAAAGCAAGATAAATTTTCTGAAGTAAGCGTTTCATTTTTAAGGTCTCTCGAGCCTGGATCTAGCCCCTCCAAGGCCAGTGTCCTCCTCTTAATCCCCTGCATCAACCTTCTAAATCTCTGCGCCAGGTTTCAACTTCTCTGAGGTTGATCGTGAGCCCTAAGGACCTTAGCCTTCCTATGCATGTCACAAACCTCCCTCTCCCTCTCGACCTTCTTCGTTGCCCTTCTTCCTTTCTTCTCAGCCTCCCTCCTCCTCCGTCGCCTCTCCTCTTCCCTCCTCAACCTCTTTCCTCCTCTGCTTGCCCTCGATCCGTCTTCTCCCTTAGGCTGCAGCCCTAAAGGGCTTGTAGCTGCCTCTTTTGAGGCCTCCTCTAGGGTGTCGCAGGCCTTAGGGCCTCAAAACCCTAGGCTGCAACCCTTAGTCGGCCTTTCAACCCTTCCTACGCCCAACAACAACCCCTTTTGGGCTTATCGTGAGGCCTACTAGGCCTTTTAACCTAACCGCAGGCCTATTTAGGCCCCTTCCCTTCATCTTTGGCCTCTTCCTTACCATCTCTTGGCCCTAATTTGCCCTTGTCTATCTCTAAAATTTTTGGGACTGATTCCTTGGTGTATTTTTGAAGATAAAATTGGTTTCGAGCTTGTGTTTTCAAGTATCAAGTCATTGAGCAAAATTGTGCACAAGTTGGGCTAGTAGGCCTCAAGGCCTAGGGCCTAGGGTTTGCTCTCTAAACATTATTTTCTCATTGTTTTACTACAGTTGTAAATTCCAATTAATAGCAGTGACTCAAAAGCCCCAAAAACACATCTAATTGGTCAAAATAGTCCAAAATTTGCATAGTAAAATTTTCCTAAATTTTTTGCCACTTGGGCGTCGCATATTTAGCCTAGATCTACATTTTAGCTTGCTTGAATATCTTTGCATAATTGTGAAAGCAGATCTAATATTTTCTGAATATCACATCTTAAAAGCCATAAAAATCTAATTTTTTAGTTTGGCAAGCTTACTCTAAGTTTTGGGCATATTTTGGCACTTGTTAAAGCACTAATAACTCATTGTTTACATATTTCCTTACTGTTGTAACAGGTCATTTCAGATCTGATATATGTTAAACATAACATCTTAAGAGGGTTAAGAACTCATAATTTCATATTGGTTAACTTGTTCTAACAACATAACATCTTAAGAGGGTTAAGAATTCATAATTTCATATTGGTTAACTTGTTCTAACACTTAGCAATTGTTGGGCACAGTTTGACACAGACCCTCACATTGATATCTCATTGACTTCACTCTTGTTTCTTTGTTGTCATAAGTACTTTTCAGATTTGATATAACATCAAAAGAACTCCTCATAAGTCGTTTTTTATTGTTTCATGCTCTAAGTGATTCATTGTGAAGAAGATTTGTTGCTTAAACATTGGAATCTAGCGTTTACTTGTCTTGTGTTGGCTATAAGAATTGTTAAAATTTTGCACTAAAAAACTCACATATCTAAGCATTTATCTTCTAGTCTTGCTAATAAGCTAAGACATTTTGCCACTGAGATCTAACTAACATTTTGGTTGAAGGATTGTTATGGTAATCCAAGCTTATAATCTTGTGCTAAATCTTGAAAGACTTTGGTGATTTTATTGTCTATCTTGAGTAATTGGCATCTTGTGGATTTGATATTGGCTTTGTTTAAGAGCATCATCATTGGCATTTATCTTGTTAAAGTACCTTGGAATACCTCTAATCATTGTTGTATTGGATAAGTTGCTTGATTTAGTGATCACATTAGCACTTTAATAGTTGGCACTTTCTTGGTTATAAGATTGCATTTGATTTATAAGTACATTTGTCTTTTAAGATTCATCAATAACTTAAAAGTACTCAAACAAATCTTAACCCAAGAAATTCACTCATAATCATTGCATAAGCATTCTAGGCTTAGCTTGAATTAAAAACTTACCTCCAAGCATAAACTTGGTTGATAGACTCCTAAGACAACCCTTTCTCATCTAGCTTGAGTGATTCAAACCTTCTTAATGGTTAACACAATGACCTTACAGTCGTCAGAGCCACAGTCTCTGCAGCGCCAGAGGCACTGGGTGGTTGGAACACAGGGGGAGGTATCATTAATCAAGCCTTTGCTTGCTTCCCATTGGCTTCCATACCACAGCCTACTCTGAAAATTGTTCTCAAAACAGTTAAGGGAAAGGTTCCATTTAGACTAAGCATATAATCTAAAACTAACCAAGATCTTTGCATCACACTTATATTTTAGGACTTGCACTTCATATAGATTAGTTATTCATCTAAGACGCAGTTGTCGATCTGGTTACTCTGATCATAATTTATAATAAGCGAGAATCTTAACTCCATAAGGCACTGGTCTCAATTTCAAATCTAATTAGATCCTTAAGTCTTACTAAATTTTCACCAAGTAACCAGGCCACTCAACTGTGTCTCCCAAGCAAGTTGGTTCCCAACTTGCTTTCCATCATCTCATTTCCGTAAGGACTACCACCCATAGCCTGTTATTGGGAGACAGCTAGAATGGAGTGGGCAGGGATCAAAGTGACAGTGCCCGCCCTATGCAGTTGTCGTAGTGCATGTACAATCTGAGCGACAACAATTTTTGGCATTGTTGCCAGGGTCAAGTTTCTTGTTGCTGAGGTTCACGACATTTTTTAATCCTTCATTTTTCCATCCTTTCATTTTAGCTACCAACGCCATGACATTTTTTGGTGCCATGTCAGGGAACATTTTATTGGACCTTGGTTTTGACAACACTCTCATCAATCTTCGTAATCTTCTAATCTCTTTCACCATTCATTAGCCCATCAAGCGGCACAGCATTTTTTGGCGCTTCTCTTTCATCATTCTTCGTCACCTTAACTTTCTTCCTTTCACTAATCCTTTCATCTTGTTTACCTCCACCTTTAGCACCTGGACATTTAGGTTGATTTCCTGTTTGGGTGGCGACTCCACTTATTCAACCATTCACAAGAGCTGACTCTAGAAGGAATCTTGGTAACTTGGTTAACCCCACTCCCAATCCTAAAAAGGTTCTAAGAGCCCGGTTAAACAAATTACATTCTAGAGAGCATTTAATTTTTCTTGAACAGGAAGCTCTCCTTGATCTCTGTTGACCATCACGTGTCAATGACCCATAGCAGTACACCTCCTTTTTTCGCAAAAGGGGTAGTGCCTGATCAATATGTCTGTGTCGTCCAGCGATCATCATCAGCGTGATCATCATGTTATAATGTAAACCCTTTCTGCATGTATATGATGTAAATAATCTCAGCAGAACCGTGTCATGTATGTAACAACCTAGGTAAACCTACCTTTCAAGTGATGATCTCCATTCTGGGAGGCTTTTTGTCTCACCGATCCATTGTTGAATGATCGGCAGAGTTTTTCCCCTCTAGTCTTATCCCAAAGCTAGAATGGATTTTGTTACTAAGATCTTAAGCAAGTCCTAGTGTTCTAGATCAAGTCTATGTAAAAGTATTTTGGGAATAATCCTAACTATTTGGTTAAGTTATTTTATTACAAATTTCTTGGTCTGTTGAATTATATTTGTGTCACAGAAATGGGTAAGTCATTGAGGGTCTATTACAAATGGGTTTTCCCCCTTATGATGTAAAAAGCATGAAAATCAAAATATAAAACGTTCTGAGGGTTGGAAAAATAATTTATCCCCTCATAGGTTAATTAATTAAATTTTCTAGTCAAAAATTAATTAAAATCCTAAGCCAAAAATATAATTAATTTTGGGCCCTAGGTAAATTTAAATTCTCCAAAGGCAAAATTCGTCGGTCCTAAAAAATTAAATTTTAAAAGGTCCTGAGACTAATGTAAATTAATTATTTTGATAAATTTTAAACTTTGATCCCTAGGAGTTAAGTCAAAGTCAATTTTTTTGGGAAACTAACTCAAAAATTCTATTTTTGAGTTAATTAAAATGCATTTAAATAAAAATTTCTAATTTACTCAATATTTAAATATTTCGATGGATAAGATTAAAAGAAATTTTAATCTTCATCAACAGTGGAGATTGTTTCAACGAGGATCACTCGAACTAGCCATTGGAGGATTTATCTTTAAATAGGAAGTCATTTGTCAATCGATCAATCCGATCTTTGAGTCGTGTGCTTAGAAAAAAGCTCTGGTGTAATTTTTTTCTGGATAATAAAGAAAGACTTTGGGGTTAAATTCTGTTGGTGTTACTCTTCATGGGAATACTGTAAAATGTGTTATTTTCATGCATAACTTTTTCTAGAGCCATTGATGATAGCTTTTGAAGAGTGATTTGAGTACAAGTACCTTGCTCAGTCACTGGCTAAGATACGGGATTCGCTCTAAAGGGGGCACGAATCCTGAATCCGTCGAATCCGACATGATTCGGTACGGATTCGTGTCCTTTTTCGCTGACATGTCGTGTCCTTTTTTGCCACGTCGTGTCAGATTGTGTCACGAAAAAATCGAATCGCGTCAGGTGTTTTTGAAACGAGCCCTGTTTCATTCTGAATCGTGTCTGGTTTTGTTCCTGTGCACGGGTTAAAAGGCGAGGGTTTGCGGGCGTATTCACAGTTTATGTTTGGTTGTTTGTCCCAGCAAGGTTTATGTGAGCACTGAGCACTGAGCACTAAGACTCGAGAGCAGAGCTGCGCGCTAAGAGGAGAGCAGACGCACGGTCGTCGGTGCACCATAGCCATCACTACAGCAGCTACCAGCCTCGGCCCTCCAGGTAAGTTCCTCCCGCGGGTGTTTGCTTTCGTTTCTTCAAAAATCTGTCGATAAACAGTCAATCAGATTTAATCATTTAAGGCTATAGCACACTCACTTGAGGTCCCTTTCAAATCAGTTGTTATATTTAACAATGACGGGTTTGCTAAGAAATAATCCTTGAGGAACTCTAGGGATTAGCACACCCATAAAAAAATAAGGCCTTTGTTAGGTGCTATAATCAACAACGACGTCGACAGGTTTATGTTAAAGGGCTGTGCATTGGAGTTCTACAACCACAACCATTTCAAAACCCACACGTTGCATCTCGAAATGTTTTCATGTTTCGAATAATTGTTAGCATTACTAAGTTCAGCGGGTAAAGAACGCCCATTGGATAAACAGTATTATACTGTTTAATATTTATCCAATGTTTCAGTGGGCACTTGACAAACTCCAACAGCAAATTTCTCATCTGAAATTTTTGATGCATCAGACAATGTTATAGAAGGCACTCACGGAAATAAATGATTGATTATTTGTTGACTTCTAAATTTTGTTTAGATGTTGACAGTTGTTAGTGCTACCATTGATGAATAAATTGAAACCAGCAACACATGAACATGAAGGGATAGCCAACAAGGAATGGAGCCAGACCCCCAATATGCTTCTGACAATGGTCAGTGCAGCTCCACTGCTACCTGGAGCTACATATGTGTTCCTAATTTGCAGTGTACCAAGGCAACTGAAAACCCCTGAATACAAATTCCACGCAGCACAATGATGTTCAACCAGCCAGTGCCAAGCTTAGAAGCCCAACCAAGCCACACCAATGCCATTGGGGAGGACCCTTGAAACAGGGTGCATTTTCATAGGAAGACCAGAGAGTTTCTGCTCAAACTATTGCCATTCGTGCATCACAATATCTTTCTTGAAGCAGCGCCATACCCTGCAATGATCAATTCACTTGATATGAGAGAGGGAAGGACGTGAGTTTGGGCGTGAAAGGTCTCATAGATCCCTTCTCTAGCTTGAGACCCATTATACTGTCAGTATACCTTTCTAGATAATTAAAGGGATTGCCAAAGAGAATTTGAGGAGACATCTTAACAAGAATTGTTTCAAATAAAATCATTCAAGACACGTGCATCATCCTTGCAGTGGAAACCTAAACAAGTAAGCCTTAATCTTCGCATCAAATGTTACTCTGTTAATCTTGCAGATTTTATTTCCCTCTTGCTGTTCAAGTGGGCCCTTCTTTCGTCACAAGGCCCCATTTTAAAGAGGGATTTGAATCATTCATTTCTAAATTCTGGGGAATCATAACACAAGCACATAATGACCAACTCAACTTGAAACCACTCATGAGATTTTGAAATATTCAACAATCCTATAACAATTGGACAGGATTGATTACTGTTACACGGAGCAGTTTTCTCAAGACCAATAAAAAGATACAATGCTTGAACTGTGAACATGATAATACGGTAAAAAAAACAGATAATTTACCAGATTTTCATCCGGCATTTCTACCCATCAAAAAGTATAGCAGCTTGCCAAAAACTATATAAATCCAAATCTCAGTCCCTAGAATAAATTTTGGCATGCATTTTATTCAGGGCTCTTTCAGATACAAACAAAAGGTAAGTGTTCTCTACAAATTCATAGGAAGAGCTTTCTGAATAAAACAATGGCCCTCTTCATCTCACTTGTACAATACCCGCACTCACAAGCTTCTGAATCTTATGCATTACTAATTTACTTCAGGATTCTTCAGATGATCCTGTGCTGCCTTTGGATTCTCTTGGAAATCCATTAGAATCTGGGAAAAGGTATAACTTTATCAATTAGGGAATATAAACACTAGTCTTTCTATCCATGCTAAATCACCAAGGTATTCTTGAGAGAGGACTCAATACCCACTACCCAATGATTAAAATTTAAAACCTTACTGACTTGACTATGTACAGTTTACAATTTTTTTACAGCAGTTTGTTCATTTTTTAATTTTTTTTGCATTTTTTAATTTTTTATAGCAGTTTGTTCATTTTTTTTACAGGTTGTCGTTGAAGTAACGCCGTGGTCCGTAACAGTATTCATGGCTCAATCAAAGGCAACAGTTAGGGGGCAAAGGAAGGGCAAGAATGTCATGGGTAGAGATGCCCTTCCTCCCGCAATATCATCAGCGTCTGCTGCAAGTAATGTTGAGGGAAGAGGACTTAAAGACAATGATAAATATCCATTATGAAAATATGTCAAAAGAGAGGATGGGCCAAACAACAAGGGAAAGGGAGGAGGCAATGTGCAATGGAAATGCAACTTTTGTAACATTTCTTTCAAAAGCACATATTACCGTGTGAAATCACATTTGTTGGCTATACCTGATTGTGGGATTGGATCTTGTAGAGTTCTTACTTCACAAAAGTGAAAAGAATTGGAAAAGGAGGCCAATGTTGGTATGGAACATGTGGCACTGGCTTCAAAATAAAAATAAAAAAACCCAATAATGAAGACCGCCTTCCATTTTTTAGGAAAGGGACCACCAAATTTCCATTTGAGAGTTCTACTTCTAATGGGGGACAAGCATTAAAAAGAAGATCACTTGGTACAATGGACAAGATTTTCCAAAAAGAGAGACGGGAAGAGCTTGATCTCACCATTGCCTTCTTCTTCTATCAAAACTTCATATCATTTAATGTTGCACATTCACCTTTATTTGTTGAGATGTGCCGAGCTCTAACTCAAGGGGCTCCAGCAGGGTATGTGCCTCCTGGGTCAGAGAAGCTGAGAACCACATTGTTGACGAAGGCAAAAAAATAGGTGCAAAAAATGCTTGAGCCTATTATGGCATCATGGCCAACATTTGGGGTTAGCATTGTTTCTGATGGATGGACAGATCCAGCACGACACCCAATCATCAACTTCATGGTGTCTTCCTTGAATGGTCCAGTTTTCATGAAAGCAGTGGATACACTTGGTGAATACAAGGATGCACAATTTATGGGTGATTTATTTATTAAAGTTGTTGAAGATGTAGGTGTTGAATCTTGTGTGCAAATCATTACAGATAATGCATCTGTTTGCAAGGCGGCTGGCATGATTGTGGAAGCTAAATATCCACAAGTGTTTTGGACACCTTGCATTGTCCATTCATTGAACTTAGCACTGAAATCCATTGCTTCTGATGTGCTTTGGATTGGAAGCATTATTGAGGATGCAAGACATATCCGTAACTTTGTGCAA
>APFE030338261.1:70359-80850 GCA_000404065.3 Pinus taeda | reverse complement strand
AAAAAGGACTGTTTATATGGTTTTATAACTATACTGATGTCTGTTGTTTGGTTTAGTCTTTTGTTCATGCAGCTGCGGAAACTTGTCAATTTCCGCAGCCAGCACAGGTTTCCGCAGCCCGCATAGCGTTCCACAGCCATTTTGTTAAAGGTTGTGCTCTAGGTGTCTTCTGAAGGAACGAGCTATATGGGCAAGCTCCAGATGGCATGTACATGGATCGTGTCCCTTCGAACCGGCCAAATCATCATTTTGAGGCAGCAGTCAACCAAAGTCAAAGACGTGGCCAACCAAAGAGTCCAGCGGTGGCACATTACTGTTAAAGGCACGTGAATGATACGTGGCCTAGTTCCCAGCTCACGGAGGCTCCAGCGCACCTGAGGATCGTTCTTGAACAACGAATCTAACAGGCAACCACTCCAGGATTTAAGAAGCATAACGACAGTTACACTAGATTTCGGCTCATGAGATCTACGTGTCTATGGCACGCAGTTAATAGCCTAAGTAGTTGATTAGTTAACTGTAGGACTTTTACATTATAAATAACACGTTTTCAAACGCTGTAAAGGGACTTTTGGATGCATAGAATTTCTGAACTGTTATGTAATTTCCGCATGCTGCTGGTTATATCACCCCACTGTTTTATATGTTGCTGATTTGAACACCGTACCTTTGTCATGATTTTATACATTTATACATATGTTTTGATGTTATACCTATGTAGGTTTCTTTCTTTATTTTATACATTTATACATATGTTCTGATGTTATACCTATGTAGGTTTCTTTGAATACATGAGTAGACCTTTTTGAAGATAGTCTTGTGATCATTTGATTGGCTGAAGTGGCAGAGGGCCCCTGCATACTGAAGCCCTGTAAAGTATTTATTTAGTTTCATTATGCTTTTGTTTTGTCATTAGTTTGTACATAATATGTTTTGCTTTATGTTTCTGCTGTTTATATCTTTGTCTTTATAAACTGATCAGTGCTTTTTGCAGGTCCTTTTAGGAAGCCGGGCAATCTTTTATTTTCTTTAATAACTTTTGGCATATGTGATCATCTTGTCCTGCCTACTAACCTTTATTTTCTGCAATTTACATTCAGCATTGTCCTTTTCAAATTGTTATTTGTTTATTTCTTTTTCTGCTAAATTAGATGTCATACTGCTTAATAATTTTATGATTTCTTTCTGTGGTCAAATGACTATATCAGCAGGAGATCAGAAGATCACTAACTGTAGTGTGATTTAAGTGTCATATTACTTACTCATAGTTGTTTTCCATAAAGTAGATTGAGCTGAATGGTAAAGAACTAAAAGAGTCTAAGTAGTGTGATTAATTTTTTTTTACTTTTAGTTATCATATTGCTTGTTATGTTCATGATTACTTCCCCAAGGTAGATTGAGCTGAGGGGTAAAGGATTTGAAGAATTCAAGTGGTGTGATTAGTTTCCTTATGCAATTTACTTTTTTTTTGAACAGTTAAATATCATATTGCTTGTTATGCTCATGATTACTTCCCCAAGGTAGATTGAGCCAAGGGGCAAAGGATCTAGAAAGCTCAAGTAGTGTGAGTTAGCTGCTTTACTTTAAGTTTGAGTTTTTTTCCAAGTTTTTGCTTTCTTTTCATTTCCAGCAGCAAGGATACTGGGCCATTGCCATTAGTTCGCTTTTTAATGCATTTTGTTTTCTCTTAAGAATTGGTTTCATTTCAGTTACTGTAAAGCTTTCTTTTGAGCATTTTTCAAGTATAGAAATCATCACCATTTACACTTCACACTTCACTTTCATCACCACACATTAAGAAAATAATAAAATCCAAAAACAAACTAAAAATCTTAAAACGACAAAAACTTAAGAAAATGGTTATATAAGTACATATAGTACACCTCACTTCGTCAGTTTACGAACCCCGGGTTGAAAATATAAATAGCAATTTAGATCACACTAAATTGACCAAACAAGAATTACATTGGAACATAAAAAAATATAGATATACACATAAGCGAAAAGATGCGGCAAAAATAAAACTTCATTTCATTAATATCAAAGAACTGAAATATGCATACATACATAAATGGAAATAAACTAGCTCGGGTGATGATAGCTTACCTCTGAGAAGAGATGTGGAACTATGTTACAATGAGGCTCAAGTGCATTTTTATTATTGAACAACAAGGGAAAATCATAAACAACCAAAACCCTAACCCCAGGAGATGGAACGAAAAGAGTTTGCGAGCCCCATTGGGTTTAGTTAGGAAACCAACTTCCTGTGGTCACAACTTGGTCATATCTCCATTTGGTGTGTATGATACCTCATTGGAAATATCTCTCTACGTATTACATGATTTTCCATAGGCCCATAGCCATAATATTGAGACTGTTGTGGACCTCAAAAAAACATCGTTTAGGGGGTCAAAACTGCTTTGGAAGTTCAGGACCTAAAAAACTACTAAAAATAGTAAATGCTACTATAAACAAGGAAACTGATGAAACTAACTAGAGATCTAGGTGGAATAGGTGGATGGACACTAATATCCACCTGGATCAGATGTGGCAAGGCACATGGACACACTTGACATTGTGGTGACACTTGCATAAGTCATAACTTGACAATGACATTATGGACTTCATGATAAGGTGGTAGTGCCAAGTTATTCCTCTTACTTCTTTGTCTTCAATAAGAGATGTATCCCATAATTCATCTTCATGAGATATATGCCATGTTCTTCATATCTAGCCTACAAGGTGTTGTGGATTAGATGGAGTCTTCATGCGGTCCTCATCTTTAGTCTTCTATTGTATTCTAGTGTTCCTTCATCTTCTCTCCTGATGATCATATTATCTCTTCAGCTCCATAGGTGTCCTCTAGCATGGATACATCTCCTTCATCATCATATTGGCATGATAAGATAAAATACCTAAAACTAAAAGTCATTCATGATAAGACAACATTAGTCCAAAACCCTCTAACTTAACATGTTTCATGAAATCACTTGTTAGGGATGCAATGGTGACTAGTTAAGTGACTAACTCAAGGATTTCATAGCTCTACAGGCCAAGGTCTAGGACTAAGGCTTAATATTGTGCAATTTGCAGTTCAGGATGGCTAGG
Source organism: Pinus taeda (assembly GCA_000404065.3). NCBI lineage: Eukaryota > Viridiplantae > Streptophyta > Pinopsida > Pinales > Pinaceae > Pinus > Pinus taeda. Next base: position 77,742 of record APFE030338261.1, on the reverse strand, counting down.
ATCAATGGATTAGGAAGTTGAGGGACTCAAGAGCTCAAGGTTGGGGCTTGTGTTATACAAAAATATCGTCACCATGACTATTTGCAGTTAGTATAGGTCTATCATCACTTATATTGTCCTCCTAAGCAAGTCTCAAACCTCAGATCTTCATGTCAAGCATTGCAAATGAGAGAAAGACACTAAAAATCAATAAAGCTCTGGTTCCGCACTTTCTCTCACTTTTGCCTGCGGGCCCACACCCTTTTTTCATGTTTCCTGCGTATCTACACGCTCTGTCTGTAAAGGGGTGGGTGTGTACCCCTGTAAAAGTCTAGAAGGCACAAGTTTATTCTAAAAAACTCACTTTGGGTTAATTATAGATGATTCTAGAAGGAATTTTGACGTGGATTGTTCGCTCCAAGGTGGTTCATGCATCCCAAAAGAGAAGGAGCTAATCCCTTGATAGGAGGAGCTATCCCTTTGAAGGAGGGCTTTATCCCTTTGAAAGAGGACCTAGTAACTTCCCTCCATTGCACTATAAATTAAGGCATTGGGTCAGTTGCTGGGGAGGTTAGAAGCGCAATATTTTTAATGGTAAATGTTGATGGAATTGGGACTTACTAGTTAAGCTTGAGAGGAGAGATCACATACCTTTTGGCTTCATTGAGAAGTGAGTGAAACTTGTCAAAGTAGAGGAGACTTCTTGTTGGACCCTCAGAGGAGCTTGTACAGCATCAAGGCACAGGTTGTAAAGTTCTTATTTGATTTGAATTAATACAATCAGATTCATTTTTCTCAACAAATTGTCTTACGTGGTTTGTTTCATAATCTGCTTGATCATTATGATGAATATGCTTTATGATATTGGCTTTTCAGGTGCTATTTAATTTGTTTGCTTGTTTGTGTCTATAGACTTACTTCAAGGAAGCCCATTCGGTGCAAAGGAGCGAGGCTTCCACAAACTTGCATTGGACCCAAGGTAGGCCTAAAACACTTGTTTGCCTTTATTTTTAATTGCATATTTAGAGAAAGATAGCTTTTGATTGGCTTGCTTGTCACTAGATATCTTTAGATACTAGGGAGGTCGATCTTGTCCGCAACCTCGACTCATTCCGTGTGACAAAATGGCGACCATACTGGGGACTTGATTGTTTTCCTTGTTTTGACTTTGATCTGAGAAACTTGTGTTTTGGTTTCTGTTTTTGGCTTGTTGTGTGTGGAATTGGGTGGATTTAGTAGATCTAGGATTATTTTTGGTTTTCATAAATTTAGGAGAAGCCCACATCCTGTGCTTGTAAGACAGTGCTTACTTATACGCATGTTTGCTTTGCACACAGAGTGTGCACGTACCTTTGTGAACTGTGGGCCTGCGGACCCTGCTAAAATTTTGAAAAACTTAAATTTTGCTCTTTCAATTAGTTTGGTATTTGTTTATATGTTGTTATCCCCTGCCCAGACCTACATGTGACTTGTTAAGAAATTTCCTTGGTTTAATTCCATTGGTGTTAGGGTTTTAGGTGAAATTCCTAGAAGTTTTGGTTGCCGGTCTTGATTTTCATTTTGGTCATGTAGTAGCTCAAAGCTTAGAAGTTGTAGAAACCTCAGATCACCTTGGTTTTTACTAGCCTTCTTATGAGTCTGACCATTTGCAAAATCTACCTTTGTTGAGGAATCCATCTTGTGTTTTCTCTTTGTGAAACTTCGAAAAAGCTTGTGTTAAAAGTTTGGATTTCATTTTTACAAAAGAAAACTGAAAATTGCTTGTTTTTTGACTGATTCGTGATTCTGGACAAGTTAGTCCTTGCTTTGCTTATCGCCAAGTAAAACATCCTTGAAAAAGACATCTTGTAAGCTTTTACTTCAAATAGTTTTTTATAGTTTGTAGATCTCAAGATTTTCTTTATTCATAGTTTTGAGTGTTTTATAAAAATACAAAAATCTCTTTTGAAAAAGTTTGTTTTTGTAGTATTTGAGCGTTTGAAAGAAAAGGGAAATTTTTTTGAAAATAACTAGTTGTCTCGTTTTGAGTGCATTGGAACAAAAACTCGTCTTTTAATTTGTTTGTTAAGAAAGATTTGTGTTTACAAGCATTTGCATTCTCAAATTCTTTCCTAGCTAGAAGTTCATTGAAGGGAAAAGATTGTTTAATCATCTTAAGTGCATTTTTTAGTGATTTCGAGTTGAGTCTTCACACCACAAGTTTCATCTCCGCACCTCTTGACTTAATCAAAAACCAATAAAAATAACGCTTAAAGTAAAATCAATGTAGTAATCCTTTTATTTCTAGGGCTCTATTACACCAACATAGCTTAGGCTAGTGTCTTGGAGTAGGGAGTAATTAACTCTCCAAGACAGTAAAACAAACAAGTAGCTGTATCTTGCGGTAGGAGAGAAATCCAATTGTTGCATCTATGCTCTGGGAAAGCTCCTCTTAAAGGAGAAGCACGAGATCGTGTCCGGAGTAGTGTGGGAATCAATCCTTCCTCATTGGGAACAATGCCAGATATTCACGTATTAAAAACGGTAAACCTTGGATTAACCATTATCGAGGAGCCTGGGGTCACTTGTTGGTAAACCTTGGATTATGTCAAGGAACCTTCAAGGGGATTGATCTTGCTACTCTGCCCTTGCATGCATATCGGATCGTAGACTATTCCCCCAGGTATATTTGTTTCTGTTGGTAACCATAGTGACCATATTCTATAGGATTCTTCCTAAGGTGACGGTAGTGGGAAGATCCCACTGTACCCGGAGTAGACGTCGGCTAGACTCACTTGGATTTTCTGGGGGGTTCTCTTCACTCGAGACGGTTTAGTGGAGAAACTTGTGCCAGTCTATTCATTAAGCAGGTTTCCAGGGTAACTGTTCCAACCGCTATTTCTGCATTGAACTCTGTGACGTTGGATTTCATCACCAACTAGTGTTTTTAGTACGGAAAGTTACTGTTTGTGTGTGGTTTGATCTCGTAGATTCTTTAGGCACATGATTCAATTTGTTTGGTTCTTTAGAGGCTTTAGGTGGTTTTCATTGAGATTTTACTTTGTTTTCGTGTGAAGTAGTTAAAATTTTTAACCGTGGCTGAATTACCGAGGAAGTCCCATAGACTTCGGGGCCAACCTCCTGAGTTTTCACCGAGCCAGCCTGAAGGGCTATGGGCCCTGGTAACTCCTAGAGATAGTAGAGTTGGGTCACCTGAAGAAGGAGAGTCTTTTTTGGTGGTACATCCTGATTTTTCAGCTTTAGTAGCAGATTATAGTGCACAATCTGTGTCTGTTTCCGAAGTTACTAGTAGTGTTTCATCTACTAGTGATATAGGTGAAGAACCTAAAATATTTGAACCTGAATATGAAATTGCTGCTACTCCAATATCAGGGTTTGCCTCTCCAGCTTCTAGTGGTCGTAGTTCACCTAGGGTAGAAAGAATAATTACCCAAAATCTTCCTTCTGGACTAATAGCTATTAAAGAACTTGCTATTTCGGAAAAAGAAGAAGGCATCCCTATCCCTGAAAATCAACCTGTTATAGAGCTTAGGGAGCGTGAATCAATCTTTTACAGTCCACCTAGGAGCAGTGCTTGGTATCTTTCATTGACTAACTTTTTGGAAAACCCGGGACTAATTTTTTCACCACCTCGTATTTCTTATCACCCAACACCTAGAGGTTACTATCCTCCGTTAAATATGTCGAGACAGTTGTCCATGTTTTCTCAATCTCCGGAAGCCTTTTTGTACGGCGGTCCTTCTGTTCCCGCTGGGTATTAGTCAATTTCTGGTACTTTTTTGGGAGCATCTCCTCAACCTATTGAAAAAGGGTTATTAACTGGAAATAATGGTACTAAGCCGTTGAGTGTAGAAGATATTCTCATGATGTCAGGTACTATTCCTAATCCTCAACCTCAAGGTGGCTAGTCACCGCCTGGGGGGCAGCCTCAAAATCCTCAAGTATTGCCTGGGGGGAAACCTCAAGGTACCTAGTTTGTGCCTGGGGGGCAACCTCAAGGTACCCAGTTTGCACCTGGGGGGCAACCTCAAGGACAATACATACCTATGGGACAGTACGTTCCTCAAGGTCAACCCTAGACTCAATATGCACCTCAAGGTCAACCCCAGTTTCAATATGTACCTCAAGGTCAACCCCAGTATCAATATGTACCTCAAGGTCAACCCCAGTATCAGTACGTGCCTCAGGGTTATCAACCCCAAAGTCAGTACCCAACCCAAGGTTACCAACCACCTTCTGGTCAATCATATGTTCAAGGATCTAGAAATATACCGTTGAATTATCAACCCTACCTTCAACCCGGTTATGGTCCTCAATATTCTCAACCTGTTATGGGTCCATACCCTGGAATGAATGTAGTGTGGGATCAATCTCAATCCCAAAAGGTCTTGCAACTGAATGTGCAGTTGTCATCTCAAATTGGACAACCCTTGGTTTCTGGTTCACCCCAGAAACCTGTCCAGTCTACTGTTCAAACTTCTGCACCTTCTGTAGCTTCTCAGTCTGGGCCTAGTACGCCTCGTACTCCGCCTCAATCGACTGCTGCAACTACCGCAACATCTGTTTCATCTACCCCACCTACTTCTGGAGTATCGACAGCTCCTGTTTCTACTGTTCCTGTATCTACTCCTCAGACATCTTTACCTCAGTCTGGACCCACAATCCACACTTCGGTTCAGATGCCTGTAGGAAAACCTGGTTTAAGTATGGTTGTCACTAGTCAACCTCAATTTATTCAACAACCATACCAGGGATAGTACCAATTCGGTCCTGCTGTGCAGCAGCCAGTCTATCAGTATCAACCGTACCCTGGGTATACATATCAAAAACCTCAACAACCCTAGTATGGTCCGGTTAATCCTGGTTTTCCAGGAGGATATAATATCCCAAATGCAATTCAAATTCCTAGTTATCCTGGATATCCTCCTCCGGGGCTGGTCTGACGACCCAGAGTTTTAGGGACCCTAATCATCAATTACCATTTATTACAACTTTGGACTTTCCTGATTTGTCACGCCGTACGAATGATCCAATTAACTATCTTCCATTTTGGCCGCCAATGTCGAATAAGCTGCCTAGTGATATTCCTAAGTTTGAAGGTAAGCCAGGAGAGGACCCGTCGAACCATGTGATGGCTTATCACCTTTGGTGTGTGTCTAATTCCATTTCAGATGATTCAATCCGTTTAAGACTTCTCCAGCGCACTCTAATTGGTCTCGCGGCCAAGTGGTACATTGAGTTACCACGAGCCACTTTTTATAATTTTAGTCAGTTAGCTAATTAGTTTTAACTCATTTTTAGTTGCCAGTCAGATATGACAATGGCACGGAATTTTTAACTTCGTTAAAGTAGTCAACGTCCACTTACATTTCAGATCATATTCATGAATGGAGACGTCGACGACGTTTAGTGAAAGTTTTGATCCCAGATCAGATCTTAGCTGAATGGTTTGTAAAATCTTTACTGCCCAAGATCACTGAGGATGTGGCTAAGGCCGGAGTTGTTACTGAGGAGCAAGTAATTGCTCAAGCACAGTATCTTGACTTAGTTTATACTCAGTCAGGTACGTTACACGAGAAAATCCCCGATCTACCCAAACAAAATCAAATTGCTGCTTCTCCTTCAGGGTCTCATGCCGCTGATGGTATGATTGGTATGGTTAATACCAAAAGTAAGAAGAAGTCTTCCAAGAATTCTTCTCCTATCATAACCTTGCTAGATTCCCTGATAGGAGATTCTTCCATGGAACTTTCCGCCGATATTCATGTTGTAGAGTCATCTATAGCTAAATCAAAATCTGGTGGTAAGAAGAAAGGGAAGAAGAAGAATAAAACAGATAATAATTCGAAAGAGAAACCGGAAAAAGCGGAATCAACTGATGAGAATTGTAAACCTCGTTATCCTTGTCTCATTTGTGATGAAGAGCATTTTATGAGAGACTGGCCTCATCGTGCAGAGGTTGCGAAAATTGTCAGAGGTTCCCAAACTCCTTCTTTTTTGAAGGATCCTTTTCCAAATCAAGACAGTAAAATGATAGGTTCTTCCTCAAGTGCCAATGAAGAACCCATATTGATGATGTCCCATGTTAGGATTGCGACTCGATCGCAATATTATGGCAGTAAAAGTCTTGTTGATGGCAAAGAAGCAAAATCTTCTCATTCTAATCCATCAACCTCAGCTCCCGGTTCTGGTCCACTACAAATCGAAGAACCTAATCCAGACTTCGTAATCAAACCGCCCGCCAAGGGTATACTTCAAAAGTCTGCTTTCAATCCACATACGAGAGCGACTTAGAGCTATAACATTGTTGAGGATTTAGTCATTTCACCTTCAGTAATTTCGACGTTGGAAGTGCTGCAATCATGTCCAACACAGTGTAAATTACTTTTGTCGGCTATAGGAGTTGTTGACGTTCAGGACTCGAACCTTATAATCTTTGATCTAGAAAATAGTGCACCACGCTCACCTCATCAAATGGCTATCCTGATTCCAGTGATAGTAAAAAACAGACCTGTTCATAGGACTGTGATTGATGAGGGAGCTTCCACATGTATTATGTCGATACAGTGTTGGAGATCGCTTCGTTCTCCTTCACTAAATCAATCCCCGATGATTCTAAAGGCCTTTGACGGTCGTGGGTTTCATCCTTTTGGCATTCTACAGGATTTACCTATAGGGGTTGAAGGTAAAACTGTTAATCTAGATGTGGAGGTGGTTGATGCCCCTCTAGATTACAACCTTCTCTGGGTCGTAGTTGGTCTTATGCTATGACAACTGTCGTTTCATCGGTCTTTCGGCTTATAAAGTTCCCTCATAATGGAAATATCGTAACCTTAGACCAGCTGTCTTACTTTTCATCTGACCTAGCCTCTGCTGAGAGCATTCAGCATGTTGGTAAAACGACGATCCCATATAAGGATGTTGGAGTAGGATTAGTTAAAGATTCTGGTTTACTGGGCACTTTTCCTTTTCCTCCTATCAACGCATCGTCTTCTACTGCAACCATTCATATGATTTCATCAGGTACCATTGTTAATGATGACCCTTGGATCATACCTTCTGAATCTGAGATAGACTCATTTGGTACTCTTATGCCTTTGAGTCCGTATGAACTTGCGTATCAGACCATGCAGTCGTTTTCCGACATAACATCAACCCATATCGACTTAATGAATGTGGTCCATGAGGAATCACTTTCAATGTCAAACTTGGATTGAATAACATTTTCTAAACTTGTTCAAACTGATGAGCAAATTCCTGAAATCCTATGCGTCGATGAGTTACCATGGGAAGATCTTCATCACAGATCTTCGTTTTTACCCGAGGGCGATCATTTTGAAAATGATTTTTCATCAATTTTTACGACTGAATATGTCAAGGACGCTCATAATCCAATGAAACATC
>APFE030338261.1:23502-38428 GCA_000404065.3 Pinus taeda | reverse complement strand
GTACATACCCCACTACCTTATAAAATTCTAGATTGATACAAGCCTCTAATTTTACCTCCTATATCCCATGATTTCCCTAAAAATCATTATCTATATCTACCAAGATTTTATGGTGACTGTAACAACATCATTGCTGAGAGACATGTACTGAATTTTGAGTCTTTTCTTGATCTTTTTGAAGTTGATGAAGAAGATGTTAGTATTAGGCTTTTTGCTCTTTCTTTGTAAGGCAAAATCAAGAGTTGGTTCAAGACCCTGTCTGATGCGAGCATCTTAGATTTCCAGCAGTTCATCAAAGTTTTCCTCAATAGGTGGGTGGTCAAACAAAACCCTTTCTGGATTATAGAAGAGTATAACCAGCTGAAAAGACTACCAGGGGAGACAATACAACAATTTTCTGCTAGATTTAACCAAGTCTATTTTTCAATTCCAGTTAATATAATACCTCCTCCTAGATCTGCTCTCTTACACTATCCAGAGCCTTTGATCCAGAAATGGAGTTTCAATTTAGGGAAAGGAACCTTGCAACACTTGAAGAGATGCAAAATAGTGCAGTCGATGTAGAGGCTCAATTGTTGATTAGAAAGGCAAAGCTGAAGGAAGAAGAGATGAAGAACATAGATCTAGAAGAATCAACATATTTAGAGGTAAAGCTTGATATTTTGGTAAATGGAGTGGAAGAGATGATGCAAAAGATCACCACAAGGAATGAGTATGATGTTCAAGACCATGGCTTGCTGATTGAAGAGTAACAAGTTGCTGATCCAAAACATTTTGTTTCTTATCCTAATTGTCATAGACCTGATAATGATTATTTTATAGATCATCTTGGAGAAGAGAGATCTGTTGATATGACATAGATGCTTGATGATGTGTTTTATATTGATGATTTCCCTAGGTTTGATCATTATGATGATAATTATGTTCTCCAAACAAAAGCTAATCTTGCAAACAAATCAATAGATAGTGTTATCACCAAAATAGGACCCTGATAGGCTGCTGATCAGATTATCTCAGTGTAACTATTTCAAACCAATCTTTTAGCTAAGGCTTAGCCTCCTCAGCCTGAGAGGGCTCTCTCAAAGGGTTAATGATATTGATTAAAGATATGGATATATGGCTAACTCTATGATTTGTGATTTTATATGTTTATAGGTTGAAAGATTGAGACTTGCTACCATTGGGCTATGGAGTCAGTGACAGAGATAAGGATAACAAATAGCTCTTCTTATAAAACTAAGGCTTGTATATACTTCAATGAAAGAGTGATACATTCAGGAAAGTCTCAATAACTTGAAGTTCATAGGAGTCAGAGCATGTGGGCATGAATTCTGAGTAATGATACATCAAGGTATTCAAAAGGAAAGAATTTAAAGTGAATGATCAGAGTTTAATACCTAAAGGAATTTAGAGCATGAGTAACCATGAATTCTGAGTAATAAGTATTAAAACATTGAAGAAAAACATCCAAAGATAGGACCCAAGAACTAAATTCACCATAGTTCAACACTTAAAGGAAGTCATAGCATGTTCCTCCATGAATTCTGAGTAATAAGCATTAAGACTATGGAAGTAAATCATATCAAAGATAAAAGATAAAGCTCACTGAAGTACACTAAGAATCTCAGCTTCAGAAAGTCCAAACTTCTTCTGTATATATTAGTCCCTGCACAACATTTACAAAAGTAGTCTTGTTCTATAACATTTTCCAACCCTTGATACATTAGTTCTTCTCCAATATATAGAGTTCATGTATATTCCTTCCTTCAGCATGAGGGGAATTCGAATTCCTCCTAATTTGACACCTATTGACACTTAAAACTAACTATTTAATACAAAATACAGTTAACTAGGAGTCCTAGAGACATAATACAACTAGGAGTGTAACTCCTTATTATGATTATAGCAACATTATCTAAAAATTTAAAGCATTATTTGACACCTATAACTCCATGAAGTCGAATTTTATGGTTGTCATAACCTTCCAGCTGGCCCTTGATGACTCATCCTTTTGCTATTCCCAGAAACTAGGAGACTGTCCCTTGCTCTGTTCTGGCTGAAAAATAGGTCTTGGGACAGAGCTCATAAATTTTCATAAAAAAATTATTTGGAAAAACTGAAGGAGGCTTTTGTGAACCAATCCATGCTAAATAAAAACCTCTCTTGGTTTTTTGAAACATCGTTCCTACCGCCCAGAATGAGTCTTTGAAAAATAGGTGTAAAATAGAGAAATATGCTTGTGAAAAACTGCACCTACAACAGTTTCGTATCGCAAGTTTGGTCCTTCATTTCTACCAGATCATAATGGATTTGAAGAAAGTGGAAGAGGTTTTTGTACTTTAGTATCTTAGGAATGAAAACCTCTTTCACTTTTCAGAGATGATTTTTCCATTGCTTGGTAATCCCCTTGGAAGTCGACTGCTCTTTTTATAACAAAAACTTTGGAGTTCATAAATATCTTTCCTTTCCTTGTTTTGCCTTCTCTAGACACTTATACTTCATGAATTCTCCATTTCAGACCCTACTCTTCAAAGAATATTTCCCTTTGTCTTACAAAAATGGTCCATCAAATCGTAATATGCAATTACAGTAGTTTCATAGCGCGCTACGAAACTACTGTGCATTAGGCATCACTTACAGCAGTTTCGTAGCGCGCTACAAAACTGCTGTGTAATTTCAAAACACAGTTTTAAGACCAAAATTTAACCTTTTTGAGTCTTTCTTTTTCTTGAACTGAATTTCTCCACATGTCATGAAGCTTGTTCAAAACGGAATATAATAAACACCATTCTTTAAGGAAAACTTTCAAAATGTAATCTATATCAAAATTTAGGATTACCTTACTTGCCTTGCTTGAGCCTTTAAAGAACTCTAATGCATGCTGACCTTGAGTTTTCCAATTTCTTCTTATGCATGAAAGGAGCATGAGAATGACCAAGACCAATTCTTCCTTACCTTACCCTTTTCCTTTGAAATCTTTTCAGTGATAACAGATAGTTTGTGGGAGGAGGAACTTCACTTTCAGCAGTTCGAGTACAGTGATCAGCCATTGCATATCAGTCATGGAAGTGAGGAGGAAAGTGTAGAAAATTTTTAAATAAGTGAAGGATCTTTGCCTTTTTGTTTTGCTTTGTTTGAGTTCGTCAGAGACAACTTTCATGCTATCAGAAATCAACCATCGATAAGTTTCGATCTTGACCATCTTCAGGGCAATGAAATCCTTGTTCAAGACTTCTCATATCCAGATTTGCAGCCCCCGAATGCCATTGAAAGTCAGGTTGTAGATGAAGACTTGGAAGATGGACCATATGATCGAATGATCCAAGATGATTTCATACCATTTTGTTTTGAATCATTTCAGTTTTTTACATGAAATTTGCATAGTATACCTTCAAATGAGCAGCCTGTAGAAAATCATGCAATCCCATTAGAGCCAATAGAAAATGTGTTGCAACATTATTTTCAAGTTTTTCATGATCCAGTAGCTGATGTGTTAGATGATGTCTACAGTCAAAGTCCTTCTCCATTAGCTAACTGTGAGCTTGAAACGTGTACTGATACAAAGTTGATCTGGCAGCTGGTAGCAAGCTAAGTGGGCTTGATTGTGGAAAAACTCCACAGTTAAGCGTGCTTGAGCCAGAGGAGTTCTGGGATGGGTGACCTCCTGGGAAGTCCTGGTTACCGGGTGCAAGCCCCGGAAGTGATGATTGATGCTATGTGATTCGTTCTCCACATTTCACTAGTTTCAATCCCACTTCTTCACCCCTGTGAGCAGCAGATGAGCTAAGTGAACTATTCAAAATTCATGAGAAATTAGGTCAGTTACAACTACCTCTCATGGAAATGGTCATACGTTTGAATGACTTACTTAACGCAGTTGAATCCCAAAAATGATATCTAATATAATGCACTGTGTAATCCCCCATACTTAAGCTAGTTTCTTTGTCATTTTCAGCAGGAGTCTCGTCACAAAGCTCAGGTGAAAGTTTGCATTCATGGTACGAGGAGAAGAAAAGTAATCCATTGGATGAGATAAGTCCCAGTGTGCATGAATTTCAAGATACTTATGCAGTCAGATAGAGAATCCATATCATTCAACATATTTGTTTACAAGTTTTCATGGGAGTTTCCTTTCAGTAGTTCTTTCTTGTTGTTCATAAGCAAGCACTTGTGGAGAATGAAAACAACAACCTAAATGCTTACTTGGTTGCATTGGTTGTTTCATTTCACTTGATCAGGTGATGAATGGAACAATTAGAGTAGGTTTTATTGAATGAGCCCTATTTTGAGCATATTTTCTAGTTTGTCAGTTGTGTTTTAGTATTGAGTCAGTTTCAAGTTAGTTTGTGTCGTCAAGTTGTCAGTTTTCAGTCATGCATTTCAAATTGAGTTTTGACTCCATGCCCAATGCATAAGGCACTGGTCTGCTCTCCCAAAGATCTGTGATTCTTGGAACCTCCAAGGAGCTACCATCCCCATTGGAGCAAATGTTAGTGTCAGTCTTTGAAGCCTTCCACCAGTGATCAAATATGCTCTTACAAAGTGGTATTAGGGTGTCAAAGTCAAATCTTGTCATTTCAGTGAGGTTTTAAGTAAAATTTGGTCACTAGGTATTAGCTCTAGGATTTGTTTTCAATCCTTTCAAAGTTGCCCAAATTTCGGTCCATGTCACCATTCAGATGAGTGTACCATCATTCAGAGGGTTGTCATCATCATTTCAGGTTCCAATGGGTCATTTTACACCTTATTCGTGCTTCAGTTGTACTTGGGTAAGGCTCATTTCCCTTTCCAAGGGTTTTGAAGGTAATTTCTCTTGGATGATAGAATCATCAACAAAACTTGTGTCCTGATGTTCATACACCTTCCGCCATCCTTAATGTACCTTATTAAATACTTCCCGTCACTGATATCCCTCAAATTCCTCATTTTCCCACAAACCCTAGTTTCTTGCTACAATTTGACAATTTTCTAGGCTAGGCCTGTGTTTTCCATTTTCGACCTCTTCCCCTCACTCAATATTTGAAATTACACTTTCCCTTTCTTCCTAACACCCCTTTCTACTTTCCAAAATGTTCTCAAGAATTTAGAAGCCCCTTATCCCCTTCATTTCACTTCATTTCGACAAATCCCCTGTTCCACACATCGGGATAGGTTTTACTCAAATGATGTTTTTGAGAAGGAAAAGTGAATTTGGAAACAATAAGAGAGGTTTTTGTCCAAAAGAGTCCAAGGAAGAAAAACCTCCTTCAATTTTTACACAAGCATCATGGTTTTAGAGAAATGTCAAACATATAGTTTCCTCATGAGGGTTGCTGCACTTCTGGAGTGGCCTTGGGAAAATCAAGATTTCTCCTAGCTTGGTTGGCCAAATGACTTCATGGATGAGTGAAATGATATCTAGACAGAGAAATATTTCCAATGCACTATCCTGCACTCAATTTGGAGTTAAGGAATACCTTCAAAATTTGTCTAAAACAACACTCTACATTTAGGTAGCCTCATTTTGCACATTTTGACCAGTCTTGGGAGATTGGACTTTTGACAAGGAAAATGATCTCCAAATTAAAAAATTCAAGATTTTCTTAAAATCAGACTTGATAATATTTTCAACGGGCTATCACACGCCTAATTTGGACATTGGGAAGGCCGCAAAAAGTGTCCTGCAAAAATCACTATGCACTTGTCAGCTGGCGTTACACATAGAATTGGCACTACGCGCCTGACGTAGGTTTTACATTGAGTTTTGTTCGGGTGCTATGCATATAAAGTGCGCTACACACCTAGCAGTTGGGATACAAGTTGCAAATTTCACCATTTTGCCTCAAAACTTCAATTTCTCCCTCTAAACAAGTAATTACATGAATCCTATCTTGTGTGTTAGGGTTTGTTTACTAAGATTGGTGTTTAGTGTTCTTCTAAATGAAAACCTAGCTTCTAGGGTGAAACCCTAGTTTTATTCATTACACTAGTGGTTATATAACCTATCCCCTTAATCCCATTCCCCTCATAAATTTTCCCCTTAATCCCATTCTCCACATATACTCTCCCAAACCCTACAAGCCCTACTCACATCATCAAACTCTACCCACTCTCCCTAAAACCCTACTCATCCCTAAACTCTGTTCATCATAAATTTTCACACACACTCTGCCAATTTCATTCCTTCACCTTATTTCTACACTATTATCCATAAAAAATCCATATACTACCACATTTTTCAAAACCAAGGGAAAACAATGGAGATGGACAGTGAGTATGAAATGGACGAAGAAACCCTTAGTGACAGTTCCATGGAAGGCCTTGAGGAGAAAAGAAAGAGCATGATAAACTCAAGATCTTGGCTGAAGCATCATTGGCCCAGCAAAGCACCTAAAAAATATCACTCATGCCAAATTTCAAGAAATTTGGAGCAATTTTTATCATTTTTGTATTTTATTTATGTAAAAAGCAGGGTTTTCCAATAGGTGCGTAGCGCCACCGGTGCTACGCTTTTGATGGGGTCCTCCATTTGCAAAAAAGTTAAAATTTTTGGAATCAACATGAAAATTTATGCATGCTCAGAAATGGCTGAGAAATTTTGACAAGTTCTGGACCTCCAAAAGGGCCAAAAACACCCAAAAAGTGCCCTCTCTGCCACCTTTTTGCCACATAGGAAGCAATATTGGGAGATTTCATTTTTGGAGGGGCAAATGGACTCCAAATCAAAAAATTCAAGTTGTCCCAGAAAGTAGATTCACCAAGATTTCCAATGAGCTATTCTGCACCTGATTTGGACTTTAGGAAGCCTTCCAAACTGGCCTCGAAAACGCTCTACGCATAGGATCAGTGGCGCTACGAATAGGAGAAAAATTTGCCAGTTTTGCCTGTTTGTTCAGAATTTCGCCAGTTTGCTGTCAGTTTGAATTTTTCTTCTCCCATTGGTAAATTAATGATGTAATATGATGTGATATGATGTACTATGATGTAAATATGATGAAAAGTGACTTGAGGAGGAAGATACATCATTTAGAGTTGGTTTGAGGATGAATGAATCAGTTTCCATAGTTTTAGAGGCAAGCTGTTCCATTGCCTATTTTTCAGTTCCTACTTTAGATCTTGTTGAAACAGCTCCTTGAATCATGGATTCGACCCCTGATGGCTAGCATAGGTGGTTTGATGCCTATATCTTGTACTTTCTTAGTCATTTGTAAAGGTTGGACACTTGTGGATGCATTGAGCACTATTGTACATCACTTCTACAGTTTGGCAAGGAAATAAACCAGGGTTTTACAAAATTTTGTGGGATTCTTGTGGTAATATGAATTAGCATTGTTTTCTTCTCTGTAATTCAGTTTATCTTATGTTTATGTGTGCCATCATCTCTCTTATTCTGCATAACTAAATGAATCAAGTGTAAAAGGTAGAATCGATTGGTGTTTTAGTGCTTTGCCTTGGGGTTTATTTAGTTTCACATGTTTTCTATTGTCTGAAGAAGACTCATGACACTTCCATGCCCTCTCTAGCTCCTCATCAGTCTTTAGACTCACCATTACACTCATTTCAAAGTGCTAAAACACTTTCCTACCTCACCCCACAGAAACCTCTGCAAATCTGATTTGATTTCCCGGACCCAAAATTTCCTTCCCCATTTGATCCAGCAACCAACCATTAAAATAAAAAAAAAATCCTTTGAGAAAACATACCTAGCCTAAAATTAGTTTTATATCAGTCATCTCAAGCCTTCCTTGATAAATTTTCATTATGATTGACAAGGAGAGAGCCCTCTCTCGAGTTGGTAGGGTTAGCTACCAGGTTAAGCGTGGTTTGATGTTACCCTAGACCTGCCTTTCTCAGCCTAAGGTAGATTTAGGCCCTAACACCCATCAGGCTTAAAAAAACCAAAATGTTTTCTCTCCCATTTGTGCTTGACTCTTCCTTTGTACTTTGACCTTAGCTTTGTGAATTTCCTTTGATTCTCTTTTGTCTCTCTCGCAACCCTCGCACTCACATAGTATAGAAACCTCCCTTAACCACAATCTATCAATTTAAATCTCTATAATACTATATGCATATATATGTGTAGAAACAAATAACATAATGGATTGCAGAAGGATTGGTTAAGAATTTAACAAAGGTTGCAAAAGGACTGGTTACATCCTTTGATTGGAAAAATCACTCTCGCCATTATCCACTTTCACTGCTTACTTTTATTGATTTAGGAAAATAAATAATACATCACACTATTGGTCCACATCCAAAAAGATAGAATCAAATGGACCAATTTTGGGAAAATAAAAAAAATTAAAGTAATTTTCTAGATTTAATGAGTTACGTGGCAAGCAAAGAAAACCCTATCCTAAAAATTCCTCTTATTGAGGAATGAACTCCTCTAGTAAAATGTTTTTACCTTTCAATCAATCTAGTTTTTATAGATGCTTATACGTCATACTCCCAAGGAAAAAAGAATTCATGGCTCCTTCCCATGAGGTCTTCAACAATTATACCACTTTTCTATAGTAATGTGGAAGTCATCCAAGTTGCATAAACTACTAGATGGTCCTTATACTTTACCAGATACTCATAATATTCCTTGCCCTTGGTATTCTTAATCAATATCTTACCTAAAATACTCTCTAGTTGTAAAGGATCTATTGTTGGTAATTGCTTTTGGCACTGAATTTGTTGTTTTTGACTATCATCTTCTATCTATACCTCTTCCCATGGTTGATACTTGTATAAGTCTGCAACATTGAAGATGGGAGAGATGCCAATCCCTAGTGGCAACTCTATCTCATTAGAATTGGATGAAAATTTCCCAAGGATCTTACATGGACCAATTTGCTTCAATTTTAATTTGTTATATTCACTTTTAGGAAATCTCGCCTTCCTTAAATGCTCCAATACGAAATCCCCTACTTCAAATATTTGTTCTCTCCTCTTGAGATATATATGGAATTATATTTGAGGTTCCTCTCTTGTAACCCCTATTTCACTTTTTTCATGGATCTCCAACATAGTTGTGATAGAGTCTTCTTCTACTAAAATTTGTTGTTATGTTCTTCCCAAGTTTCCGAATTCATGCACTCCTCTTAGATGCATCCCATACACAATCTAAAAAGGAATATGATCAATGCTCCTATTTGGATAATCATTATAGGAAAATTAAGGCTGGGAAAACACCTGATCCATTGCTAGGGATGGTGTCCAACCAATCTTCTCAGGATATTGCCCAAATTTCTATTAATTACTTCAATCCACCCATTAGTCCAAGGGTGATAAGTTGAACTAAATCTCAAATCAGTTCCAAGCTTCTTCCATAAATTCATCTAGAAATTCAGCAAGAATATGGTATCCCTATCTGAAATAATGCTCTTCGGTAGTCCATGAACCTCACCACTTATCTAAAGAACAAGTTAACAATATGGGTAGCATCATTGGTGTTAAAACAAGGGATGAAATGTGTCATTTTTGAAAATTTTTCCGTGACAACAAATATTGCATCATTACCTTTTTGAGTTTTTGGAAAACCCAATATCAATTCCATGTTTACCAAATCCCACGGTCTGTCTGGAATCAGTAATGGTGTATACATCCTTGTATTTTGCTTCTTTCCTTTTGCAAGCTGAGAAATTATACAACTTCTTATCATTTTTTTGACATCAGTCCTCATCTTTGGCCAACAATAGAAGTGCTTTAGATGCTCATATGTCATGTCATGTCCAAAGTGTCCTGCAAGACCTCTACTATGCTTCTCTTTGATTAAATTCTCCCTCATTGAACACTTCGGTACACATAGTTGGTTATTCTTGAATACTAATCCCTCTTGAAGCATATAATCAATACATATACTCCTATCTTGGATTTATGGGTTCTTACAATATTTAAAGGCCTCCTCAAAATGTGCCTCTTCCTCATACAACTCCTTTATGAAGTCAAACCCCATGGTTTGAACTTGACTTTTCAGCATATTCAAATTTCTCCTGCTCAATACATAAAAAAATTTATTAGCTTAACCACTAATATGCTTCAAAACAAAAGTGAAATTTTGGAGACATTCAATCGACCTGGCATGCTTTTGACTCAATTTGGGCTGCTGCATAATGTACTTTAGGGCATGATTATATGTATACAAAGAAATTTTCTATAGATTAAATAATGTCTCCATTTCTTTAAATCTTATACCAAAACATAAAAGTCCTTGTCATATGAAGTATACTTCCTCCTTGACTCACTCAACTTCTCACAAAATATGTTATGGGCTTATTTTCCCGACTTAACATAGCACCAACCACTTCTCCACTAGCATCACAATTCACTTGGAAAGGTTGGCTAAAATTAGGTAAAAGCAATATAGGTTGTTCTGTGATCTTTTTCTTTAATAGCTGGAAGCCCTTTTCTACTTCAATAGTCCACTGGAATGGTTTTTTATCTTTACTTATGGTCCCCATAATTGGAACACTCATCCTGCTAAGATTCTTGATGAACAAGTTGTAAAAACTAGCCAAACCATGAAAAATTCTTACTTCGAAAAATTCTTTTAGGAGAGGGCCAATCAACAATAGCTCTTACCTTCTCAGGATCTAGCTTCAAACCCTCCCTGGATATGGAAAAGCCCAAATACGCAAGCTCTATCTTCAAGAATGAATATTTCTTCAAATTGATAAGCAACTTCTTTAAAACATATCTCAAATTCCTCAAGTTCTCTTCCTTGTACTCACTATAAACGAAGATTTAAAGTAAATACACAATTACAAATTTCCCTATAAACTCCTTTAACACCTCATTTATCAATCTCATAAAAGTGTTGGGTTCATTTGACAACCCAAATGGCATGACCAACCATTCATATAGCCCATCATTGGTTTTAAAGGTTGTCTTTAGCTCATCTTCCTCTCTAATCTTGATTTTATGATACCCACTCTTCAAATCAATATTAAAGAAACAACGAGAACCACTCAAACAATTCAATAAATCATCTATGCATGGTAAAGGAAATTTGTACCTGATTGTGACATTATTTAGTTCTTAGGAGTCTATACACATGCGCCAACCTCCATCTTTCTTAGGAAAACACTGTTTTCACTATACATGGACTAAGGCTCTCTCTAATCAGCCCTTTATCTAATATATCATGTACTTGCTTTATAATTTCTTTATTCTCCCGAGGGGTCATTCTATATGCAACCTTATTTGATAGACTTTCTCTTGGTGTCAAGATAATATGATGACTTATACTCCTCACAGGTTGAAACTCATTATCCAAGTCACACACTACGATATCACTATACTCATTCAACGTATCTTCAATCTCAAGAGGAAAATCATTTACAATAGTGGAATTAATAATTTCCTTAGGTTTACACACTAAAGCAAAATTCACTTCATTATCTTCCATCTACTTCAAAATTCTTTTTTTCTCAACAATAGTGCCTTAGAGTCACCGCTCTCTAATGTCCCCTCTTATTGCAAAGGAAATCCTCTTCTTGCAAAGGAAACAAGGTATGGTTTATGCCATCCTTCTAAAGCTTGTAAACATTATTCTTCCCATCATGCACAACTCCTCTCTCAAACTACCATGGTCTAGCCAATAGGATATGACACACATCCATGGGGCATGATATCACATAAGATTTCATCCTTATAGTTACCTATCTGCAACTCCACTTCACATTGTTCATCACCAATAATTGATGACCCTTTTGAAGCCATGGCATCTTATAAGGTGTTGGATACTTCATCTTGTTTAATTTAAACTTCTCCATGATTTCTATAGACACCAAGTTGTCCATGTTGCCACTATCAATCACCATATTGTAACATTTCCCTTGGACTTTACAAATAGTCTTGAACAACACTTTCCTCTGAGCCAATTCAACAACTTCCTTCTCTAGTTTCAACAACACTTTCTTGAGCAATAGAGAGTCTATTGTCTCTGGTACATTCTTTGCCTCCTACACCTTTGCTTCCCCTTATTATGGTGGGGCAACAACAACACTTCTATGGCCTACTTCTATGTTTTCTAGACGTTCATATGTCGTGTGTCCAAGTTTTCCACACCTATATAAATAAATATCTCTTCCTTTGAATCTTCCTTATCCTCTAGAAAATTATCTTCTTCCTTTTAAATCTCCCTCTTGCTATTGTTGTGGACTTGACCTACTAGATCCTTATTTTTGTGCTATAATTTTTACTCTACTTGATTGTTGTCCTCTTCCTTTAGCAGTACTTTTTCCTTTTCTAGACTGCTTCCTTGCAATATTATCTTCAACTTTCAAATATAACATGTACACTTCATCCAGTTTCATAGGTGACAACACATTGATTTCATCCTAAATATCTAATCTAAGACCATTACTGTATATGTCTATCTTCTCTATAGATGCTTCTACATATCCACCCTTAAAGTTCACCTTATAAAAATCTTATTATACTCCCTTACAATCATCAATCTCTACCTAAGATTCTACATATGTCTGAATAAAGTGAGATAATAGTCCTTTGACAAGAACTATCCCATGAAATTTGCTACCATTTTGTGCCATCTCTTAATTTTCTAATTATTCTTCCTTCTCTTTTTAGCCTGTACACCATCCCACCATAAAGCTGTAGGTCCCTTAAATTTGGTGACAAAAAACTTGGCCTTCTTCTCCTCATCCATCTCTTCATACTCAAAGAATTTGTCCATATATTTCATCTAGTCTATAAGCTCCTTTGGATTCATGTTGCCAGTGTAAGAAGATATATTTGGTTTCACCTTCATAATATATCCTAAAGTTTCGTTCAATATCCTAGCTTCTATAGGATCTTCAACTGCTTCTTCCTTGAGGGATTCTTCCTCTTCCTCACTTACATATCCATATTTAAGTTCCCTTTGCTTGCTGTTTTCCATGGTTTCCATTATTTCTTCTAACCACTACATAAATATCATCACTTCAACATTAACTACATGCCTATATTCTCTCCGTCCTCCTCTGGCACCTTGTCCAAGTCAGTGAGCCATGGTAAAATTAATTGTTCTTGGCACAAATACAAGATCTGCTCTAATACCAAATGACGTAGGCCTTAATTTTTCAAATGATTTTATGTGTTGGTTAAGCCAAAAATTCCCTTTTTATGCCCAGAATTAAACTAGTACCATTTCAATTGAAATTTTTTATACAAGTATAAATCAAAAGGAAGGAGCTATATCTAAATTCCTAAAGAACCACTGTAGCCAAACCACTTAATAATAATCAAAGAGAAACATGGATTACCTTTATTTAAAACCTTCAATGGGGGATTACCTTTATTTAAAATCTTTAGCATGAATGTTTTTTTTAAAGGTGTTAACTCCACTCTTTACAATATGACAATATCATAAGTCATGAACCCCATGCCTTTGTTTTGGAGTTTTTTCATGTCAGCTTGGGCTTACATCAACATAGATGCTTCAACTTTGTAGACAAAGGGAAACCTATGGTAGATAAAGTCTGGGATTTTTCCATTAATTATTGAACCTGCTCCCATTAATTTCCGATCCCACTTCTTTATGAAAAGCACTAAAGCCTTCCACCTCTAGGATGAGCTAGGGCAGTCCCACTTGTGCTCCATGCTAGACGGAATTCTGTTTGATTAGTTGACCTCACACGTCAACACAATATTTTTCATCCCAACTACTCCCTTTTGTGCACTTATCTTGACCTCTGAGGATAGAACCTCTAGACTGAAACTATCAAATGACAACTTCTTTCTGACATAACTCAAGTTTTGTCTGCTGATGTTATTAAATAACGACTCCCATTGGGATTTAAAAAAAAATAAGTATTTTCTCTCTCGCTTGTGCTCAAATCCACCTCTATACTTTGGCCTTAGCTCTATTAATGTGTTTCAATGCTCCTTTTCCATGATTTTAATTCTCTGTAATATTATATGTGTATATATGTGCAACAAAAAGAATAGAATGTCTGCAAAAGAACTGGTTAAGAATTACAAAAAGGTTGCAGAAGGATTGGCTATAGGATTTGATTGAAAAATCATTCTCACCCCTCTCCACACTCTTTGCTTAATTTTATTGATTCAAGAAAATAAATAATACATTATACTATCAGTCCAAATCCATGAAGATAGGATCAAGTGGACCAATTTTGGGAAAATTAAAAATATTACAACAATTTGCTAAATTTAATGAGTTACATGGTAAGCAAAGTAAACTTTATCCTAAAAAATCCAATTATTGAGGAACCAAATCCTCTGGTAAAAGATTTTGACTTTTCTATCAATCTGGTTTTTATAGATGCCCTGCATCAATTTTCTTCAAAAAAAGGCTTCGAGTCATGGGATTTGTTGTTGCTTTGGAAGGTATGCTTCAAATATTCCTTTTCATGTAATTTTGTGGAGCTTATCCCTTGCTCTTTGGACAACCTATGCATAAGGTATCTTAGTGGGTGATTTCCTATCAATGTCATCAATAGTTGGGATCTTAGAGTTTCTAATGGAATGAACAATGTCAATGTTCTTCAGTGCCTAGTTATGATTAAAATACTTAGTCTGCAGGATTGTGATGGTTGGGTTGCTATTTTAGTTACTATAGGTTTTGGGTAGAAAATGTATGATGAAATTGTTAGTATTAATGCTCATATTCTTCCTAGTTGTAAGAATATTGTCTTGGTATTTTATACCCCACCTGGAAACATTGATGGTATGCCTCTCTTATGAAAAAATGAACTTTACCAACTAACCTCAATTGCCTTCTACTTGTGAATTTGGTTGGGTGATGATAAATTAGGTATGAAACTCATTTTGTATCAAAAGGACTACCTAATTAGGACAATTACTCATTATAGACCATGAGAATATAATTTGAAGGTTTCCCAAATGCCAAGGTCCATTCAAAGAAAAATGGGAAGAATAATAAGCCCAATCGATGGTTGGAAATATTCCAAGATGACTATATAAGGTTCTATTAAGA
>APFE030338261.1:0-16986 GCA_000404065.3 Pinus taeda | reverse complement strand
ATTGTTCATTTGTGTAATGTAAAGGAGGTTTCCCCCTCGAAGAGGCTGAATTCTAAGGCGTTGATCTATCTTTTCTATCTTTTTGTGAGTTGGTTTCATAACACCCTTACTCCTCTACACAGAGACAAAAAAAAAAGAAAAATAAAAGAGGGGTTGAGCCTTGAAGTGCTTGGTTATAATAGCATTGAATATCTAGTGAATTTTTCATGTTTGTTCTTTAGGGATGGTTATGGTCGTATCCTTGTAACAACTATATCATTGAAAAATTTACAATCTTCGACTGACTATGAATTTAGTAAAGAATTGTACTTTTCAAATTTGATCTTCAAAATATATTGTGTCGTCCAAAAGCTACTTAGGAATATATAAACTATTATCTTTGCTAGAGATTTTAGAAGTAGAAAAACTAGAAAAACTTAAGTGTACCCATACATGACTGAAAAAAAAAAAATTAGTTGTGTTTGCATTAATCCAATATTTTAGAATGTAATAAAACTTTTCATCTTGTTGACTCTATCAATAATGGCCAATACATTTTCATTTCTTGAACTAGTCTTTGGAAAATCTTATTAGAAACCCATAGGATTGTTTTCCCAATGCCTTGAAGGAAGACATAGTGGAGTGTATAATCCATACTCCCAATTGTTGGCTTTGAAACTCTATATAGTAAAAACCATGTGCAAATTTATTTGCATTGTCTTGCACTTTTAGCCAAATTATTCACCTTTCCAGATTAGCCAAGTTTTTTTTCTTTCTAAAATTTCAAGAGATTTTCAAGCTATGAACTGTACTTAAAAAAAATGTTCATATTTCTTGTTGGGTGTGGGTGCATATGATAGTATATGGCTAAACATCATATTTGAGTTTTGTTCAACATAAAATAAATTGTCATATATGGCCATGACTTGTCCTAAACTTTAATATACATGATCCCTTAGCTTGAACATCAATAATATAGTTACGGGTTAGTGAATGAAAACATAAAACATGCAAAACTTTTAATTTGGAGTTTTAGGCAAAGAAGTAATGATATCAAAGACTTACAACTCAGATATTTTTAAGATAGTTCTCAAATACATAAATAACATTAAATTGATGGACATTTTTGTCCTTTGTTGCTAGTAGATGGTGCCAAATATTATTGCTGAAATGAAAGTGGAAGATAAATGAGTTAAATTGTAACCATGACTTTGCTAATATGCCCAATATTTCATCCATAGATAGGATGCAAATTTCCTCCAATCATGTTGTGTAAACAAAGTTGAAAAATGAAGGTCCTTTGGGTTTGTAGCTGGAGTACTTAGCTCCTTCACTAAGTCTTCATTTTTCCTACAAGAACTAGAATTTATCACTATTATCATAGAAGCACACTTTTGTAGAGCTCAAAAGTGGTCAATAAATCAGAAATACACTGATTTCTTCATTACTTATTGATATAGGTTTGAGCTTTGGTAGATATGATAAAAGTCTATGCCAAGATGTTGTTCTAAAGTACTTGAGATTGTAGGGAAAATGCATTTCTTCAGGGAATCTGTTGTGTTATTGTCATCCAAAAATGTCAATCGTTATGTATCTTCTTGTTTAGTTTGATGCAAATTTCAGTAATAGAGAAATTGTTCACTCTAAATTCCTTTGTGTAAATACCCATGACTCCATAAAAATATCCTCTGCTAATCTTTACATCTTCTTGAAGGAAGCACTTTTCTTGAAGATTCTCACTTGAGATTGCCTGCAGGTCTTATGACATAAATATTTTATGAATGCTAAAATTAACAATGTGATGGATGTTGATGTAACTAACTCTAGAGGTTGCAGGTGCTATAGTGAGAAGGACGAAGCTTGCTAAGTGTTTAAACAACTGGTTTTAAATGGTGATTTTAGCAAGGAGAATGATTAAGATTACTCTGTGACAACCCCAATTTAAAATATACAAATAATTCGTAAATTTATATGATTGATAATAAACACCCAACTATTTAACATAGAATTTAAAACAAAACATGAGTAGAGACGACTTACCTGTATTGACGATATTCCTTAGTTGTGCTTTTGGAGTTGAATGCTCTTAGAATTTTGTTAACCAAAACAAAAATTTTGGGGACGACTCTCCACCCAACCATAGGCTCAATTGCACATAATCTTTTTACAACTGGCCACCCTCGATCCCTCAATCAACATACTACCGCCAGAGAATCTTTTGTCTCACAACAATTTTTTCCCAAGATAATGGATAGAGGAATAATGAATTTGATCTTCTTCATCATCCATTAAATACGCCAAACACAAAAAGAGGTCTGCATGCACACATCTCATGTGTCAACATGCAACTTTTATTTCTTTATTTTAAGTTTTACTTAATTTAATATTTATCTTCATTTAATTCTTTATTACTTTATTCCTTTTTACTTTGTTGTAACTTATTTATTAAGTCTGTTTAATTTAAACTTTCTTATTTTATTTAATTTTTGTAACTTAACTTTATTTTACTATTTTATAGTTTACTTTTATATGTATTATTTAGACTCCAATATTATATTTACTATTTATTTATTTATATTATTATATTCTCCTTCATTATTTATTACTTAACTTTATTATTTCTTTAATTTCAATATTTAATTTACCATTAATAACTTTTCTTTATATTTATCATTTATTTACTTATTTATATTATTACTAGGGGACATTACATACTCTACCTATTTAAAAAATTGTCTCGAAGTTAAGTTGAATCATATAACATTTTATTTCTTTAGTTATTTATTACTTCACGTTTGCCTACACCCTTTGCTGAATTAGTATAACCAACATGCATCGAAAGTATTCCCAAGGAATCTTTGTTCTTTTTTTTTTTTTTTCAGAACTAGGCATAAGACTCATCGGTCTATACCATAGCCCAAGGCTAGCCCCAAGACTCATGCTTGTCTCAAACCTCATTTTCCCCAAGATAGACACATATCTCAATACTCCAAGTATTTCGAAAGGCTTGACCACTCCCTCCACACTCACTAAGGTGCACATCCCCAG
Source organism: Pinus taeda (assembly GCA_000404065.3). Classification (NCBI taxonomy): domain Eukaryota; kingdom Viridiplantae; phylum Streptophyta; class Pinopsida; order Pinales; family Pinaceae; genus Pinus; species Pinus taeda. The sequence goes on along the minus strand of APFE030338261.1, from coordinate 13,959 downwards.
GCATTGAAGTCCTTACACCTTCACCAAAATTCGACATCCCAATCCAATATTAGACACTTGGCCTCCTCAAGATGATCCCATAGTCCCTCAAGCACCATCCATCAGGAGTTATACAAGACAAAGGAACCACTCACATATGTAGAGTTGATTGAGTTTGTACCCAACCCATATGGTGTTACATATTCTCCCTCGCAGGTATGAGATCCCACAAGATCATCAAATAACCCAACCCTCTTGGTCCATTTGTGGAATTCTTGTCAATCACCACATCTCAGCATGCATCCAATGCATTAGTTATAATCATAACATCAAAGAAAATAATCCACGTTCCAACTCTTGCATGTCATCATGATAACATAATATCATTGTTAATCACTACTATCTGAATAGTAAAGAACTACATACTCTTGCCCACATGCTTCACATCATAATATACCCTCATAAGTTATAACATCAACATATCAACATCAAAGACATATCATGACATCTCATAATAAATGAATCACATGTCAATATAACATAACATCATAAATATGAGAATCATCTAAATATGTATCAAACATAGAGAAATGTTACACCATAAGCATTCTTATCCCAATTTATCAACAAAAAACAATTCCATTAAATCATTAATATTCATCTAATACAAAATTAGTAAACCCTAAATCGACCCCTAATTTAAAAGTTTAAATTTAATTTATGTAATCCAATACTACTGATCATTAAAAATCCACCATTTTCTTACATATTTTTATTTTTATTATATAATACTAATATAAAATATAAATATCATTATTTAAAGCATTAATTACATCATAAAATAATTATACATTTTTCTAATAGTTAAATAATATTTTTTTCCCGATAAATAACATTTAAGTGATATGAATATATATATTCCACAACTAAACCTTATTAATTAAATATCATATATATATATAATTTGTTTGTGTGAGATATCAGAATGCTCAGCGCATTATAGAATACTCCACATTCATTTCTGAGATCCCAAATTCGAATCCTGGGTAAAGTAAGAGTGTCTACGTTTCTAGTCAATGCTTTTCTATTTATTATGGCAAGGGATATAATAGATTAAAAAAAAAAAATGTTTCCTACGCATGCAAAATTAGGATCAAAAGCAAAATTATGTGCCATAAAATAAATGTGTATATAGATAGTAATTAAATATTTTTACAATAGTAATTTAATAATGTGAATATAGATTATAGTACATATTTATTTACTATAGACTTGCATAACATTTAATTTTAAATATTTACTTTTCTAATATAAAAATCATATATTAATATTTTTAGTTTTTCTAATATAATAATCATATATTTTATTTTGGTGGGATTTTTATATTTTTATTCGATCATACCTAAAAGTTTCTAATTCTATAGAGAGTGTGATAAAGGTTTATAGGTTTCACGAGTTGCAACTTTGCTATGATACCATATGTAACAACCCTTATTTAAAATATACAAATGATTCATCAATTTATATGATTAATAATCAACAATTAACTATTCAACTATTTATAATTTTTTTAAAATACGAGTAGAGATGACTTACCTATATCGACAATATTCCTTACTTGTGCTTTTAGAGTTGAATGCTCTTTGAATTTTGATAATCACAACAAAATTTTTGGGGATGACTCTACACCCAACCATAGGCTCAGCTTCACATAACCTTTCTACAATTGGCCACCCCCGAGCCCTCAATCAACATACCACTGCGAGAGAATCCTTTGTCTCACAACATTTTTCTCCCAAGAGAATGGATGAAGGAATGATGAATCTCATCTTCCTCATCGTCCATTAAATAGACAAAACAATAGAAATGGGTCTGTATGCATACATTCTATGTGTCAACATGCAACTTTATTTCTTTATTTTAAGCTTTACTTAATTTAATATTTCTTTTATTTAAAAAAAAAATTAATTTATTTTATTATATAATTTTTTTTAATTTGCTTATTTACAATATTTATAGTTCTTTAAATTAACTCTTTCTAATTTATTTAACTTTTTGTTAACTTAACTTATTTTTACTATTGTGATAGGTTTTATTATATTATTTATTTAAACTCCAAATTATTATTTACATTTATTTATTTATATTAATTATATTCTTCATTATTTATTATTACTTACTATATATATTTTAATTTAATTTAATTACCATTATATTTTTCTTTAGTTTAATCATTTCACTTATTTTATTTATTATTATTATTATTAGGGGACATTACCTACCTTATTTGCATGGATCTAACATTTACAAAATGCATGATAATAGTTATAAACACTGTGCATATGTGCTCTTGAATTTGAAAGAAAACTTAGGTAGATGTTATTTTTGGTTTATGATATATATATGGTCACTAACAATCTTATGGATGCATGATCAACTATAGGGTAACAGGTTGAGTCTACTTGCAAATGGGAAGACATAGTGGTAGAGACAAGGAAAGGAACCTGATTTTTTTACACATATGTATGCATGGTATGATGGTGAAGGGTGCCATAAATGGCGAACTCAGGACATTGAGTCAAGTTTTGGGACTATTTTACTTGATGCTTGATGTGTTATGAGTTTGATTAATTGTGTTATTTGATTTATGGATAACCATGGGCATGTTGTTTGCATGTGATATTTCCTTGATGATTTAGTATGATTATAGATTTCATTTTTCTTTTACGATGTTGCCTTTGATTTTTCCTCTTGCATTGCCTGTTGATTTTATAACTATCCCTTGATTTACATACTTGGGGACCTTGAGATAAGAGAGTTGGGTGGTAGGAAGCCATAAATTTTTTAGGAAGAGGTAATGTATGCTTTGCATGGATAAGAACATGCTGAGGAAAAAGGTAACATGGAATGTCGTGGGAAAAATTGGCATGAACATGGTAACATGCATATGCAAATGAAAAAAAGTAAGTGGAATATGACATGTCAACCACGTAGATTGGTTGAGTCGATAAGAAATGATGGATACAAAAATTGAAAAAGGTAGTTCTCTTAACCCTAATTTTATTTACATGTTCTTATATATTGTATACATGATTATGATGATATGAAGATGCCATTTTGACTAACATGTTTTGTTAGGAGTCATTCTTATGAAAGAAGAATGATGGATGCCCACATTACAACAAGGGAAAAGACATGCAGGTGGAGCAAGTGCTCTAGAATCCTATTATGGAACAACCCCAGGTTAAAGTTTCATGTAATAAAGGACAATAAAAGAAAAATAATAAGATCAAGGTCATGGGACACATATTCCAAGTTGAATGTTGGGAAAGCACTATAATGGGCATCACTTTTGGTTTATTATGGCTAAGGAAATTAGAAAAGGAATTGATAAAGTAAAAGTGACAATAATTGACATTTAATTATGAAAATAAAATAAAACATGAGAAAAGGAAGGTGAAGAGAGACACATTTGCATGTAAGGGAAATTAGAAGAAAAATGAAAGAAAATAAAGAAAATAGAGGCATCAATGAAAAAAAGGCATAAGAGAAACAATTCACAACTTTTAGCAATTTTGGCTTGGATTAGTTTTAGAGAGAGGGAGAAAGAACTCTAAGAGGAGATAAAGCAAGCAAGCAAAGGGAAAGAAAAGGAAGCCAAGGACAAACAAGGAAAGCAAGGGAGCATAAGGACAAGATTGGATCAACAACTTCAACATGAGGATTTGTAGGTAACAAGTTGCATGTATGATTTTCTAGCGGAAGTGTGATTTCATGGTACATGCATTTGTTTATTTGGTTCATTTGGTGTCATTGGCATGGGTTTTTTCTGTGTTTGATAGTGGTTTCAACCTTGCTTTTCCATTTCTTGGATAACTATGGTGTGATGGGATTTATTTTTGGTTGAGATTTGGATTGCAAGAAGGTTTTGGATATCGGTGAGGTGGTCTTAGGAAAATTCCCATGGGCTGGGCCTCGAGATGGTTTTCTCTGGGAAGCCTTGATAGGTGGGTGTAGATAGGAAAATTCCTTAAGGGATGGTGAAGGAATTATGAGGTATCCAAGCTTGGTTTGGTTTTGTGATCTCAGAATTGATTTAGGTGATATCACTATAGTTTGAGTGTGGAGGTGGTTTAACCTCTGGAGTCCCTAGTTTTTGTATGTCTTGGTTTATCCCATGAGATCCCACATTCATGCTTGGAATATGGCACGAGGGTGATTGCTTGAAATAAAGTTTTGTTTTAGCCTAATCTATGGTTAGGTGGTACGTGGAAGTCCCTAAATTGGTTGGCTTTTTCATATGTAATTAAGAGCTATTTTCATAGTGTGATTAATGAGCACATGTTACTTGTTCTTATGATGATTTCATGGAAAATTTGTCATGGTTCCTATTCTGGTTATATGCTGGTTATATGCCTAGTTTTATGATGTGTTCTAGGCATGACTCTTCATCATGATTATATAAGTTAATGAATGGTTGATGAATGCGTGGGATTACAAGTGTTATTAAAACTATCTTGAGGAAGCATTAGACCTTCTCGGTGATTCTCAAATGAAGTTAAGAATCTTATGATCAAATATGCATTCATGACTTGTAGCTTCTATGTTTAACATATATTTAACGAAATGCCTATCATGGGTTAGGCATGGTTAGGTCAATTTATTTTTCAAGTTTTTATTGGTTGGATTTGTCATCATATTGTTTAAGTTTCTAGAAAGTTATAGGAAGTTATAAGCAGTGATATGGAGGCTAGCCTAAAAAGTGGCTCAGATATTGGAACCACAAGCACATAACTGAAGATTTTGGGCCATAACCACATGGAAACAAGCTTACGACTGCAGTTATAGCCTCATAACCACATGGATGTAGTGTCAAGGGTACGGTTATGGATGTAGGTTAGAGAAAAATGGTTCTAGGTCAGGGATTGATCACATGGGGTGGCTATTTGGATCTTGAGTGGTTTGTATTCCCCGAGGAGGGTCAAAAAGGTTTCAGTTTGTAGGCCCCACTTCCATAACTAGAACTTGGAGGTTGGGTCATGTCATAGTAACACTCATCTCATGTTTACCTTGGAGGTCTTGTGAAAGTGCATAAATGTTGGAGGAGGTGTTACATATTGTGTATAAGGTGGAGCTTGAACATAGTTCTAGATTTGATTTGAGGATGGAGATAGAAGCCTCTAGGTGCCCTTATTCTTGTGTATATGCTCATGAATCATACATGTGTAAATATGATACATTTTATTGTGTCATATGTGTGGTTGTGATATGTGTATGTGGCATCATGTTATGTGTATGTGGTATGGTGCCACATGTATATGTACACATGTTTGTTGCTTTTTTGGGCCCATGTACTCTGCATTGTTTTTGGGTGGAGGTGGGATAGCCTCTGGATTCAAAATATTTCTGTCGACTAAAGACTACTTGCTTTGGTAATTCCCATAGTCATGATTAGGTTTATCCAGCATGAATTTGGGGTGGGTACCTACGAAATTATCTTGGAGGGTATCTTAAGCCCTGGAATAGCATGACTATGGGTTGGGTACTTGGGAAGTGAGCCTACAATGTACCTGGAGCCTTGAAGCAACATGACTGGTTAGTTGGTACCATGAAAAGTAGTTTAGATGCTACCTAAAGCTTTAGAATAGTCACTTTGGATTGACACTTTTGTTGTGGAGGACATGATATCATCTAGGTGATTTCCAGGATAGGTGATCGACCCCATGTGTGTACAAGATAAAGAAGAAGTCATTAAATCAAGAGAAGTACCAATGATTTATTGATTTTCTAAAATTTTAAATTATGAACATGATTTATGATAGCTTGGAGTTTTTGAGCTAGACCAATGATATGTTCTAGTATATGATGATTTAATTTATGCATTGACCTAGTTTTTTTTTATAGGAATTGTGGAAAATTCCAAGTTCATTGCAAGGATAAACAAGTAATGAGGTATAGTTTATGCTCATTACATTTTTCCTTATGATGAGTCTCATGGTGTTTGTGTGTTTATGATGCAGGATTAGACATGAGATTACACACTTCATATGAACAAAGATGGACACAAGATGGAACAACAACATTGTGCAAAAGTCAAAGATTTCAGGAATGGGGCCATTGTGGGACACTAACATGAATGGTGCCAACTAATTTTCATAAAGCATGCTATGACTGGTATGATGGTTTTGAGGTAGGGACATGTCCTATTTTTGAGGCATCTCTAATGCGAGGAAGCTTGAAGGGGGGGAGGGGGGTGATTGGATTGCCTGAGGCACTAGGAAGTAGAGAAGGGAAGGACGAAAAATAAATTGTTTTTTTGTCATGAGCATAGCTGATTGAAATAAAAATCCCAATGGGGGTGTGCTCAGAAACAATGAGTCGGGAACTGTTTGTTAAAGGAAAAGGAGCACAAGGATAGAAACATTTGATATTTGAGGTAGGTGACACTCCAAAGAAAGAGAGAAAACCAAAGTTGGATTGAATATATCAAGCACCAAAAGATTGCAAAGAGGGGCCATTGGAAAATGGATTGACCTGTAAAGTGATATTAACTAAGTGTTTGGTTAAGACACTATGCATGTAAGAGATTTTGTAAAAGCATAAACGAGTTGTGCATATAAATATCCCTATCATATGTGTTCAATAATTTAAGCTTTCACTTTTATATTGTATATGGTTATTGAACCCTGAGGATGATGTTCCCCCAAGGGGGAGGGGTTTGTGACAAGCATGGTTACATTTTTCTTTTATTGTAAATTAAATAAATTAGACATGAGATGAGTCAAAGGGACATTAATTCTAGGGTTGAGGAGGATTCTCTCTTTGGACATACTTTGGTTTTCTTACTACAACCATGGAGGCTAGTACATGGAAAGAAAGGGGCAAGTGGTGCTATAATGACTGGTCTGTAAGGATTGGTAGGCAAACACCAAAACTAACCAGTGATGGCAAGTCCAATCACCATGCAAATATGGAGATAGAGGAAATATGAGACACTTTTGATTGGTCCAATGAATTTGGGCCAAATTGGACACTAATCACCATCATGTATAATTTTGACAAGAGAAAGAATATAGGTAGAGGCAGAAAGGTGTTTAAGAGGGCATACTGGTGCATGGTTGAAGGCAAAACATGCCAATCAAACATCTTAGTGTCCTCCTCAACATCTTATCTAGGCATATATTCACTCACAGGGGGGGTATTTCTTTGAAAATGGTGACACTTTTGGGGATGGGTCCTTTAAATTCCAATATACTATACCTTTTTCCTACCTTATTTAACATTGGAACTAGAGAGTATTCTATAGAAGTGACCTTTGTTATCTTCTTAGAATTGGCCTCATTCGAATGTGAACTTTTGATTTCCTTGTTTGACCTACACCAATCTCATTTTGAAAGGCCTAAAAATCTCTTTATCTCCATTGCACTCATATCCTAGATCCTTGCTACTTCAACTCTTAGCACTATTTATACCAACTATTAACCTTGCAATGACCAACCACCCATATACCTCTTTTTTTAAATATTTTATCTATTACAAGAACCTTTTTAATTATGATTAGACTCCTCTCCATCGAATTCCTTTGGAACCCCAAGAACTTGTGTCTATAATTCATGGTCATTGGTGTAGTTTTTTTATATGTTAGGTAGTAGATTAGATAGACCTGTGTTAGAGATAATTGAAGTCATCACATTCTATTACATTTAAAACCCTTAGAAAAATGAGATATACCTTTGTTGAGTAAGGGGAGAACTCTCAGGAATTTCTTTTAGATTGGTTTTTTACCTTGAGCATCCTCCTCAATCCCTGGAATATGGCTTGGGGGTGACAACCACACAAGAGATATTGTTGTAACACATTTATGGTTGGGTGGTGAGTCAGAGTCTTAAAATCAGTTTCCTAGTTTAATTGAGATAAGTAAATCTCTCGCTTGTTTTGCATAATGAAATTTAGTTTATGTTTGTTGAATGTATATGATTCCAACATAATGAAATGAAATTTAAGTTTTTTGAATGTATATGATTCTATCAAATGTATAAGAATTAAATTTACTAGTTTCATAGGTTTTTATGTATATCCCTGCTAGGAGGGAATAGTTACAACATTGAGAGTTTAAATCCTACAACACAATGAGCACCCATAGGTGAGAAATGTGTATGAATGACTTGTGTAAATAACCTTTGATCATCTCAATAGAAAAGAAAACAAAAACAATCCAGGTCCAAGGAATATTAGAAGCCCTACAATAAAATTGGGACCATTATGAAGACTCTGATTCCTCTGGCGATGAACATGATTTCATCTCTAAAGGAGAAGAGGTAGTGTGTGTTAAAATAAAGGGGGTGGATTAATCGTATTTTATTTCTCAAATTCAAGAATAGGCGAGATTTGTTGCACCTTTTAAAGGTCATTTGTAGTGTCTGTATAAAACCCAAAGACCATGAAACTTTAAGGCTCTGTCTTTGAATGTAACTCATTTTAGCTTTTGCTTCGTATTCATAGTTTTTGGGTCCTATAAATTGTCTTTTATGCTCATATTAATTTACTTCCATAATATACCAGGTTATGTAATCTAGATGATTAATACAAGTCTTAGAAACTATATATACAAACATAAAAGGCATAAATACTTTAATGCTTGTCTTTTAATTGAACACATTTAGGCACCTTATTAACATTTACAGTTATTGGATTGGTTAAATTGTTTTCTATGTGCAAAGTTATATGTATATGTAATATTTTGGGATTGATATTTCAAACAATTAATTGAAACCACTATAAATAGAGAATAATTTAACCAAGGGTGGGAAGTAAAATTAATAATTGAAACGTAATGGAGTTTAGTGGAATTTTGGGCATGCGACATACTAAATTTTTATTCATTATCGTGGTTTCCTAGCATTTTTATGGCAATGAAAAATGTGTGGAGGTACAAAGAAAAACATGGAGATGCAGTATCTTGAGGTGGAAATGGAGAAGACCTTTCCATTCTATGCCATCATCTTGGCAAGAGATATATGTGGTAACCTAACTAGGAAGCCAAGCTAAGGTAACCCAAAGGTTTCATGTTAGTATACAAAGAGTATTCTTGTTGAAGTCATAGCGAGAAGTAAAGCAATCTTATGTTGGTGTCTCTAGATAGGTTGATGTGAATTTGCATGCAACTGTCTTTTTCTATTGCTCATTTAAGATTGCAATAGTTGAGAGTTTGAATTATGTACATAGCAATGTGGTCAACCTCTATGAATCTTGTTTGTTTTCCTATATTGTAAATTTCATAGTAATGCATTGAGTTATTGATATTAAAGCCAAATATTTATTTTAAGGATATGTAGGTTTCAATATTAACCATAGCTGAAGGTTGAAGAGGAAGAAAATAAATTAAAAGAAGAAATATAGGAAATTGAAAAATAGTGCATGTATTTTAGACATCAACTTCAAGAAACCCATATATGAAAATTGGCTTATTTATAGAAAAATTTGACAATTACATTTGGGCTATATCATAACTATCTTACACTACTACCGCTCAATATTTTTCTATGTTCTCCCATTACAAGTCTATGTTTTCCAACACCTTGTCCATTGTTGGAAAATGTAACTATGTTCAGTCTTCATTAATGTACTTGAGTCATCATATAATGTACTTGTCAAAAGAATAAAGAAAAGATTTATTATTATTATTATTGTGACTTATTAAAGCATGGGTTTCATGCTTGGGTCATCTTGTTTTAAGTCAAAGTCCCCATTGAGGACTTCTAATATATATTGTAAGTCAATAGAGTCATTGTACTTTTGAGGAGACTCTTCTTGGGCTTTGAATTATGTAAAAAGGTTAAGTATTAAGTCAAATATGATTTATGTATCCTCCACATCATGTTGTCCTAGAAGAAGATCAAGTCCTAAGGAAGCTATTCAAACTCGCATGGATCCTATAAATAAAGGCTCATTCAAGTCATTTGGAGCATCATTCTCTCACACAAGTTCGATATCTCTTGTAGCTGGGAAAAAGTGCGAAGTTATCTTGTAGATGCAAAAAGGTGCGAAGTCTGTTGCCGGGAAGTTGAAGTGAATGCGAGTTTGGGGAAGTCTAAGGAGAAAGGAAAATAAAAATTTTGGTGTGTCTCTCTCTTTGTTTATTGTCCTGGATTGGGAGATTGAAGTCTTCAAAGTTTCTATTTTGCTTGAAGCTGCCAATTGTCAGAAGCTACTGCCTAGTCGAAGTTGCTGGAAAGGGGTTGAAATTTTGGGAGGCTGACTTGGTTTGGAGGAAAGGTCTTGTCTTGGTCTAGGGTGAAGAGTCTCAAAGAATATTATTGAAAGGAATACTTTCTTGACTAGGTTCTCTCCTCAAGGAAGGTTTTTCCCTTGCATAGTGCCTACATCTTGTGTCTATTGTTTTATGTGTTGCGGCTTTGGTAGTTTCTTGATGAACTAAAGGAAAGAAGATATAAAGAATCATAATAATAAGAAACATCACAAGTAATTATCAAGAATAAGAAAATATTTCTTCCTTTCAAATTTTCTAACATGGTATCAGATATTTGGTGAAGAAGGAAGAAAAAGGTGGTCTCAAGCACTTGATCAAGGAACCACTGAAAATGATTATCTCAGGGAAGGAGTCTACTATATTTAAAGAAAATTTCTAAAAAAATCAAGGGAGAGAAGAAACTTGAAGGGGACTCTAACTACATGTCCTGGAAGAAGAGGATTGACCTAATCCTTGAAAAGAACAAGGTACTAGACTTGGTCAAAAGAAAATTAGAGAATCCTACAGAGGATGCCTATGATGCTCACAAAGTGAAATACAAGGAAGTAGAATTGATGGCCATGACTTAGATGGTAGAAGGAATAAAGGATAACCTTGTCCCATTCATAGCTAACATTGATCATCCTTAGGAAATGTATGAAGCCTTGTTGAAGTTATTTACTATTAATAACATTGGCCAAGTAGAAAGTTTGAATAATGAGCTAAGGACCATAAAGATGACTAAAGAAGACACTGTGGAAACCTTCTTTGTGAATATAGCTAGAATCATAAATTATCTCTTGGCCATTAATGAAATTATTCTAGACAAAGAACTCATGATCATTTCTCTATTGGGATTTCCATCCTGTTGGGGTACATTTTCTGCAGGTCTTAACAGTTGGAAGGAAGCGCCCACTTTTGAAGAACTATGGATTGCTTGTAGTAAAGAGGAATTAAGGATCTCATTAGTTTCCAATCCTGAAGGAGTATCAAATGCCTACATTTCTCAACATAAAGGAAAGAAATCGAAATGACCAATGAAGAAAGTTGACATGTCCAAGATAGAATGCTATCAATGCCATAAGAAAGGTAACTACAAGAGTGACTGTCTCAACAATCCAATGAATAAGAAGATAGATAGAGATCATGTTAACTTTTCTAGGAAGGAGACTCAAAGAAAGCCAAGCCCGAAGAAACTGACATTAGGGACTTGTAATACTAAGTCCTTTGCTTGAAGATTTAGATATCTTGTTTGATATGCTTTAGAATTGATAGATTTTTAACATATTTTTGGAGAAGACATTTTTATTGTTTTTATAAGTATGTAGGTATCGATCAAGATTTGGAGGGAGCCCCCAACAAATCCCTAATATAAGTATCTCATTTCCTTTTAGTTTTGGTTTCATGTATTCATTTAGTTTTGGTTATATCAAATACTAATCACCATTCTCCCTCTATTGTCTTGATTAGGAAAAACAATTGTGAGAAGTATGAAGGAGGACCTCTCAAGACAAGGTTGGTCAAGGAACAAATATGTCTTAAATACATTGTTTTCTTTATATTGAAAGGATTATTCATTTGAAAATTTATTATTAACCTTTTTATGTCTAGATATATTGAATCATAATGATTCTTGTTTTGGGTGAGTCATCTCTTGATAAATCTACCCACCCCACTCATATTCTTAACTAATTTTGTAGAACCCTAGACAGGTTATGGAAAACCCTAATTGAAGGATATGCTAATGTGAATGTCTAAAAACCTAAACCTCTTAGGGATATTGTGAAATTCTATTTGAATTTTGATGATTTCATGTTTGGAATTTTTCTTTGACCAGGAAAACCTAACTTGTTAGGGTTGAATGATAAGGTCTAAAATCCCGAACCTTTGAATTTTTTGGTAATGTTGGGTTTGCTATGTTTCTAAATTGAAACCCTGACTCATTAGGGTTTGGTGTAATGTGTGAGAAAGACCCTTATATTATCTTAGAAATGTTTTCCTTAAATGGGTGTGTTTGTCTGATCAAACCCTAGTGTAATCAAGATTATTGTGTGTCTAACTCTTATTGATCATTATGAAGTTAGGTTTGTCTAACACATGATATGAAATGCCTTTTCATGATGATGAAATCTAAGCATCTATAGATATGTACTTTTGGTTAAAATTCTAGCTTGTTCTAGGTCAGATGTATTGATGTTGTTGGACATATGATATTCTTATGTATGATTATGAATTCCTAGATATGTGTGTTGACCTAGTTATTGATGTTCATAAGTCTTAGGATTTAATGGAAGTCATTGTCTGATATTATAGGATGATGATATTTGGAAATATAGGGTTTTGTAACTAAACCCTAGTAGTATTTAAATTGTCTAGTATGTGTGATATAACAATCGAAGATCTATTTAATTAATGATTGCTGAGATTGTGAAAATGGAATTCTAGGATTTTGGGGTTCAACCTTAGTAAAAGTAAAATCTATGATGTATGGTGACAATATGATAATCTAAGATTTGTTGAAATATGAGTATTAGTTGGTATAAATGGTTGATCAGAAATATAGGGCTTGCAACTAACCCTAGGAAGTATGAGTATTGGTTTGGATAGATGGTTGATCAGAAATATAGGGATTGCAACTAATCCTAGTGGAATTTGGTCATGTTAATGATCAAGATATTATTGGTTTTGATTAACTCTTTTGTATGAAATCTAGGATTTGTATGAAACCCTAGTGAAAAGTCTAACATATGAATCTTTGAAAGGTTGTTAGATGCTTTGTAGATCTATATTTGTTTGTATTGTTTCTAGGGTTTACTATATGTTGAAGTAAGGTATGTCATACCTTTGGAAGGAACATTGAAAAACTAGATGGAATGAAAGTTGTGAAGTATTCTAGGGTTTATGACAAAGTCCCTAGCAAGATGTTGAAGAGTATATGTCTCTTGTTTGTAATCAAGTCTGGGTATCTAATATGTATAAATTTGAAATGCTTTTGTGATTCTAATATGGCTAAATTCATGCTTCTATATATTTGGTTGTACTAGATATCTAAGTTGCGTAGGTACATAATCTTTAATTTGGTGAAGATCCTCGATGTGATAAGCATGATGAGGTTGATGATAACTCCGATGAAATGGTTGGAAGCCACGAAATATTATCTGATGATGAAAAGAAAAAGCTGATATCCCATAGGAAGATGTCATAGAAGAGATCTCTCTAATATTAAGAGGGAGTCTGGATGAAGAGGTGCTTCCTGGTTGAGAGGGAGGGAATAATGTGGTGTTAATTAAGGAATGAATTTCGGAGGGTACGTTGTGTAGGGCTATAACTAGGGTCTCTCACACCACCAATTATTCCACATTATTAAGTCAATCCGGGATCGTTTTGTTCTTTCAAAGAGTAACTCAATCCGAGGTTGTTTGTCCAAGTAATGCTCGGTAGTATAGTGTTCTAATGAATTGAAAGGAAACAAGGATCAAACTATAATTATATCAACTCAAGGATAAAATCACACAAATCGATCTGATCAGTCAAGGGTACGGAACTAATAACCCTTCCCTTTAGAAACTGATAAAGAAGGAAAACCAAAGCAAAGGCTTACGGATCTGGGAGTCAGGCAGCGTCTTGCTGGGCTCACAACAGTCTTAGGCCTGCTTTCTCTTGAAAGTAATCAAAGCGGATAAACAAAAGTAAATGGAACAGCAATTATGAAATGGAACAGCAGGACTTAA
>APFE030338256.1:45056-72351 GCA_000404065.3 Pinus taeda | reverse complement strand
ACCAACCAACCAACCCTTTACAATATTGCTTTGGGTGGTATTTATAAACAAAATATCAGGAAGACATCATTACAAGTGACCGTGACAGGTCTGCTTAGAACTCTTCAAAAAATCTAAATGCTGCTGGAAATAAATGCAAGTAAATCTTTTTGGCTGTGCTGGGGGCAGCTGAATTGGAACAGGTGACGAGGTGGCCCTTGGGGACCAGATGCGTTGCTGCTGATGTGAATGTGCTTTGGGGCTGCAGTTCGGCATTGGTGCGAATTGAATGTGCAATTATTATGATTTGAGAGTTTCAAATGATTTTTCTCTCCTCCTATGGATCTGCTGGAAGATATTCAATTTCTCTTGCTTTGGGCCGCTACTCAAGATATTCTCTGATACACTTTGCCGCTACATTGATGATTTCCGCCGTCGACTGATACTCTTTGACACGCTTGATGCCTGCTGATTTGATCTGATACACTTTAAACTCTGTGACTGATCTGCTGCTATATTCAAACCAGATCCTTTGGCACGATTGGGCGATTTTCAGGCTCTTTCGGCGTGCAGTGGGCTCGGCAATCAGAAGATTCCTTGAAGATTCCTTGAAATGGCCTATTTCTCGTAGCGATGTGTGAATAGCGCTTCGCGCTATTCGCACATCGGAAACTGCCTCCGTTTTTTGATCTGGAGCTCCGAAGTACGATTTTTCTCCATGCGCAAAGCTTTTTCGGCTTTTCTGGCTATTGACGTAAGCATTGCGTATGATGTACGGTGGATGACATCAGTTGTGGGTCCCTGGTACACCGCGACGTGGTGAGATACTGGATGGACTGTGGTGAAGAGACTCCGATGCGATATCGCGATATCGCGTTGGTGGGGAAAGAGGGGGATCAGTGGGTTGGACATTTGGCACTTGCGACTGCCGATATGCGATATCGCGATATCGCATTGGCGAAGACGGAGAGGTGAATGGATTGGACACTCGGCGTTTGTGATCGCCGATCGCCGATATCGCAATATCACATCGGCGGGGGACGGATGGGCAATGTTTTGCATGAATATGAGAGTGCGGGGTTGCGACGCGAAAACGGTTTTGAGGAGAAAAGGTAAGTAAGTGGGTGTGAAGGGTTTTTGAGGTTTCGGAAGGGGTCCGATTACCTCGGGGGAATTTTATACTTTGGAAGGAGTCCATAGTATCTGGGAGGTGGTTCTGGAGGTCCAGGTTCTTTCTTAGTTTCTGATAAACTGAACAATTCCCGGGAGTTGCTATGGTTATTTTTCAACCAGGGGGAGGGATATTACATAGGGGGAATTTTACTTAATATTAATAAGGGGACAGGAAGAATAGGGAGCTAAATAATAATG
This sequence comes from Pinus taeda, assembly GCA_000404065.3. Classification (NCBI taxonomy): domain Eukaryota; kingdom Viridiplantae; phylum Streptophyta; class Pinopsida; order Pinales; family Pinaceae; genus Pinus; species Pinus taeda. The sequence goes on along the minus strand of APFE030338256.1, from coordinate 71,001 downwards.
TTAGTGGTTTATATGGAGATGGTAAGAAAGCGCTAAGTTCGGGAGAGCTTAGGCTATTGCAAGGGGGCAGGACCATACTTCGGGAGAAGATATGGAACAACTTTGAGTAAAGCAGATCTTTACTCAAGCTAGAGTTTATGGAGATGATGAACTTAAGAGGTGTCAAGCAGATCTTGACCTCTTTCGGGGAAATTAGTTAATGATTGGGGAAAATAGAGAAGGGAAGTCAGTTATACCTCTTTTGAGCCTTTTTGCTTACAAATCTTTGCTGATTATGTTCTGCATGATATGATACCTGAAAACCTGGAACTGGTCAGCAATTCAACAGCCTCAGAACTACCTACCCAGCCTACTTGCCTAGCATTTTTTCTTCTTTTGTTTGGGGGTGCATTTAGACTTGCAAATCCGTCATACATTTTTATTTTGATGCTTTCCTATCTACATACTACCCTTATTTCTTCCAGAGCCTAGATTAAGCTGTCGAGCTCTTCTGTTTCTCTACCTATCTAAGGATCTGCCAAGATTAAACGGTTTGGTCAGATTTACAATCTCTATATTCTAAAACATGAAATTTAAACCTAGGGAGACCAAGATTAAACTGTTTGGACCTCCCTTTAACTAAAAGTAGTGATACCAGGATAACTTTACAAAATTTGAAGGCAATTGAATGAACTTGAAGTAGCCTTCTTCATTTGGAGACTGTTTGAGCAAATATGGAGCATTGCAGCAAGCAAAGTATGACATACTTGGCCTGTAAAATGCCAATCATGAAAAATGAATACCTGCTGCAGCAGGAGCTAACATCAAGGATACAGAGTAGCATTTGGTACTCAAATACCGTGACTACCTGCGCAAGTACATCCAAGAAGAAATAGAATTCCTGAACATCTCCTCGCTTGGCATGGCATATCGATATGATGTCAAGTCGAGCAAAAGTTTAAATAGAAGAAGTGAGATTTTGGATCTGTGAATCGGAAGTAAGGGAAAGGTGCCCTCAAACTACAGAACAAAGGACAGAGCTAAGGTGAGGTAGCCCAAGATGACCAACCAACGCTGCAAGCAAAGAACGGTACCGTGAAGCCGAAAAAGGACACAAGAAAGTGTTGTGAGTTCCATAAGAGTGTCATTCACAACAAAAGTGAGTGTCAGGCCAAGCAATCACTGGTGGCTGAGCTAAAAGTTTCAGAATCAAATGCATGTTATAACTATGAGTCAGAACTCGATAGGGGGAATGAGGAAGCATATTATTGATGTGGAGCCCAACACCACCGTTGCCACCACAAAGATCCAAAAGGAGGAACCCAAACATCCAGAGGAGGAGGAGCGTCTCTTCCACTCCCAGATGTGGCTAGAGGGCTCGCCGCTATAGTTCATTGTCGATAGCGGGAGCCAAAAGAACCTCATTTTAGTAGAGGTCGTGAAGTGGCTGAGCTTACTTATGAGCCTCATAAATGGGTAGTTATATGGCCTCATTTTACCTCCTAACCTAGTCAAATCAACCACTCTCTTATCTTATTGTATGATTTTCTGAATATATTTATGCTTATAGAGTGAGTTGAGTTAGTTATTGTGCCATGTGGTCTAACATGTATTTAATGCATATTATTGATGGATTTCGAGGTCAAGGTCAAGGATCTAGTGGAAAAGTGGTAGTAATAACTCAAAGTGGATAGAGGAGAGGACTTATATGAGGGAATCCCCCTCATTTATTACTCCTCACTATGAATTTCCCTTCATTCAGCTCGGAGTACAAGCTGCCGAATCTTGCACAAGAAGGCAGTCGAGCAAGTGGAGGATGATTGATGATTATCTCAAGTTTTGGGAGCCAAGCCTCCTTGATTTTAAGGAAGTTATTGGTAGCTTCATTTGTATAAGTAGAGAGGCCTAGGGCCTCACTAGGGTTGGATTTTTTCTTATGTAAGCTCTGCTCAAACTTTGAGCTTATTATTTTTGTGACAGTTTCATGTAATCTTGCTATTGTTTTGAAAATAAAGATGGAATGCTTTTTGAGCTAGCATTGAGTTACCTCAAAGGGCTTAAGCTCTTAGGTTAGGACCTAATCCAAGTAGCCAAGCTCCTCTTTACTTGTATTTGTATTCCTTGTTTTAGTTTGTAGATTAGTTTGTTGTTAGATGTATTTATATTATGGTTAAGAATAGGTTGCTTTGATGATTTGGTAGTTTGCTTCCATTTGTGCTTTCTGTAGTAGGTTAAGCAGTGATAAAGAGAAGATTCAAAAGGCTAGCAATAGTTCCTTGGCCTATCTTCCTCCCTCTGGGACCATGATTTGAGGCAAAGGCTCTCTTGCTGCCCCAAAAACACAGATTTTCCTCATTCATAGGACTTCTAGTGTTTGTAGCTTTTTGGTAGGATAATACTCCAATTCTATTTTGCTTCAGATCTTCTTCATCATGCTCACTTCCTGATTTGAAATAGTCTTCTTTCATGCTTTCCTTTCTTGCAGCATTTCTCAGCATTTCCTTTCATAGATCATAGTTTAGAATATTTTGATGCAAAACTCTATTTTTCTAAATGCACTCATTTCATTGCTTGCTTGATATTATTGGTTGACTATCAGCTCCTTTACAACAGATCTATTCTAGTAGTAGGCTAGCTTATCAGTGATCACATCCTCCATCTAATCCATTCCCTACAGGTCGCCCAAACCTCACCTCAATTCTGCCTTATTTTCGTACATTTTCCATAGAACTTCTTCCTCTCTCCTTGAGCAAGCCCAATCATCTTCCTCTCTCCTGGTGATTCATAGTGGACCTTAGGTGCCCTAACACCTCATTCCAACCTTATTCCACCTTTTTAACCCACTATCACACCATTAAAAAAGTGAAAATAGCTCTCGGCCTCCTCCTGTAGTTGCCCTATTTTCCTCTTATAGATTTCCTGTGTCCTCCTATAGATTTTCCTGTAGGCTTTCTTTTGAAGGCCAAGTGTGGGAAAAGCCTTTAGAAGGCCACTTGAGACCTCCTAGGGCCCATCCACACCATCCTACATCCTCTCAGGTCCCAAAATCACCCTTCAATGCCACCTATTCGCTGCCACATTCACACACAATAAATTAGATGCATGCCAAATTCACATAAAAATACATAAAAATCCAAAAATATGTTTTTTGCTTATTTACTTCTAGAAATAGTTTAGTTAGATGTTGTTTACTTACTTGAGTAGGTAATGGTATTCCTTTCATGGTTTTAAAAGTGCTTTTTGCAAAATTAGAATTAGTTGGTTAATTAGGGCTCACTGCGTTTGCTTTACATTTCAGTCCTTCTCCTTTCTGCAGTTAGAATAGCATCTGTAGAGTAATCTTTCTTTTCTTTCATGACATATAGATCTTCTTCTATAATCCACAGAAGTTGGCTTGAGCTCCTAGTGATCTTGCGCCGGCTGACCAAGTGACAACCTGTAATGAGAACTAGTACTTGTGCATACAGTACCGACGCTTCCAAGTTTGTTACGAACTACCAGGTTGATAATAGTAGAGTAGATAGCCTAGGAGTTGCAGCATTATTGCTGCAATACTAGTGCTCACCACTTTTTGGTGCCGTTTCCGAGGAAGCATTAGAGTATTTTGTGATTACTACTTTTTTCTATTTCTTGTTGCAACCTTCTGCTAATAGTTTGTTTGTTTCTACAAAAGTAGACCAGTCATTTCTTTCCTTTCCAATTCTGCAATTTCCATTTCAGTAAAAGTAGATTAGTCATTTCCTTTCTTTCAGTTCTACATTTCATTTCTTTCCTTTTCAATTATACAATTTCCATTCAACAAATTCATTTAAGCTCGTTGCAATTTGTTTTGTTCAATTACAATTTCAGTTTCAGTAGGTACTATTAGTGTGGGAAAAAAGAAAAAACTACTCAAAAATATTCCCTTCATGCCTCATAGGAATAGAGATAACTCAGGAATTTTTTTTCCCAACACCCTTAGGTGAATAGCCAGACATATTTGAAGATGTTGGATGGGAAGAAGAAGAAGAAAACATTCCTCTGGAGCCAATGGTGGAAAACAGAAATTATAGGGGAAATGGAGAAATAATAGAGAGTACCCTTCCCATTTGGGAGACCAATGGGGACACCAAAATGAAAAATATAAGTCCTTCAGCCCTACCTCACTTCCATTGCCTTACTATAGAAGATCTTGACACCTTCTTGTTTGAGTTCGTTGTCATCTGTCGAACTTATGACTATGCAGAAGACGAGCAAAAGTTGAAACTATTCCCTTCTACTCTCAAGGACGTAGCATTGCGCTGGTTCATGGGGTTACCTGGCAATAGCATCACAACTTGGGCTCAGATGCAACAAGCATTTAACAACAAGTATCGGTACTATTCTAGGACAACATATACTAAAGAAGAAATCTTTTGAATGACCATGGGAAGTGATGAGTCCCTCGAAGACTACGAAGAAAGGTTCGAGCTTAATTACAAAAGGGTTGGGTGTACACTTGACCCTGAGTCTCTGAAGTTGGTCCTACTCAGGGGAATTCAGGAAGATCTTTTAGACATCCTCCATCTACTGGTTGGGGGAGACATCTACCAACTATCTTATGAGGACATAAAGACTATTTTTAGAAACCATTCTAGAGTAGCCAGAAGGAAAGGTAGGGGGAGTCAACCCATAGCTAGTACCTCTTCCTCCAACTCATCCATTAAAGGAGAAGTTGGAAACATGCTGGAAGAATTCAAGAGTGATATGCTATATACCCTTGCAATGAAAATGGATACCTTAGATATCAAAAGAAAGCAAGAGGAGGCAGAGAGGGTTTTAACTTTTTTTTGTCGTAGATGCACCAGGAGGCATCCTAGGAATGAATTCCCATTGAACTCTATAGAGGTTTGTTCAGTCTGTGAAGAAAATCATTCTATAGATAAGTTCCCTTCCTTGCCCAAACATAATGCTATATAGCAAGGGGCTGAGGGAGTCATTGAACATCTCTATTACATAAACCAAAGGAGGCTGCATGGACCTAAACCATACCAGTATGGGATGCAAGGGACATCTCAGGAATACTACAACCCCAACCAAGTCACATCCATACTTTCTTGGGGCCCCCCTACTTATCCTTCCTGGTCCACCCCTCCTCCTTGTCCTTCAAATCTCAATATCATGCCCTACTAGCTGCTCATTCATTTCAACCCTATGCTCAACCACAACCTCAATGGAATGCATCTCATCAGGGGTGGAGGCCCCAATACAACACTCTTTCTGCTCTTTTTCCTCCACCATCTGCCCAATCACAACTATTACCTTCTGCTCCACCAAAGCAACCCCAAATGCCTTCCCAGCCAAATCCAAACCTAAACAACAGACAGGCTCATCAAGTGTATAGTGGGGAACCATCATGCCCAACTTATGCAGTGGAAATTCAAGAAATAAACTAACGATCTGGGAAAGTTCTCCTAGATAGCTAGCCTCCACCCAGGGAGGTTGAGGAAGATAAAGAGGAAAGTGAACCTAAAGCAAATCCACCCTTTCCTAAGAGACTATCCATGACAATCCAGCCTACCCCAGAGGAGACTGAACTCTTGGGATAATTGAAACATTTATGTGTGAAGATACCACTTCTCCAAGCCATAAAAGATGTACCTATATACAATAGGTTGATCAAAGAGAAGTTCTTTAGGCATCCAAGAACGCGGAAGAGAGATTCCCAACCATCAATGTCATAGGATAATTTTCCGACTTGATGTTGGGGTAGATAATCTATCCAAAATATCTAGATCTTGGAAGCCCAGTAGTTGATGTCCACATTAATGGCACAATGGTCCCGCATACCTTGATTGATTTTGGAGTTGCCATTAATGTGATGACAAAGGACACAATGCTCAAACTTAACCTCCAGTGCTCCTTGAGGAAGACCACAACAGTTCTGTAGCTAGCATACCACTCCATCGTGAACCCTAAGGGGATTGTGGAAGATGTGATGGTCTCCATTGATTCTTGGGAGTACCCTGTTGATTTCCTAGTTCTCTAGCCAAAGGAAAAGCTCACTGGGTATCCTCTCATTCTGGGAAGACCCTGGTTGGCTACAGCTAATGCCTACATCAACTGTCAAGCTGGGAACATGACCATCAAGAACAGGCACCTGTCCAAGCCGTTAACCTTATCTCCTCCTACCCAAACCTTGCTAGAACATGATATACCTATTTGGTTGGAGGAGGAGGATGAGGATGAAGTTTATTCTGCACCTCTTTGTGCATTATAAATCGCCATGGGGGGAAAACAGCAAGATGAGGATGATATGATTGAAAATTTGATTCAGAGTCCACCTCCCAGTGTATCACCATTAGAGGACATAGTAAGAGAAACCCAAAACAACCCTCAACTGATCTTTGTGTAGCCAAGTCCACTCCTCTCCATGTTAAGAATATAGAGTTCAGCCCAGAAAGAACATTGAAAATCAATCCATCCTTATCCAATTCCTGGGAGAAGGAACTACAAAGCCTACTGAGAAAACATCTAGATGCCTTCACCTGGAGTTATAAGGAGATGAAGGGAGTGCACCCTTCAATATGTACTTATCATATATAAATCTAGGAAGATTGCAAACTAGTCCGAAAACCTCAAAGGAGGATGAAGCTAGCACTTAAAGATATTGTTAAGGAAGAACTGCAAAAATTGCTAGATGTAGGATTCATCTATCCCAACTCTGACAATGAATGGGTCTCTCCTTTGGTGCTAGTGCCAAAGAAAAATGGTAAGTGGAGAATCTATGTTGACTATCAGGAATTAAACAAAGCCACTAAAAAGGACCACTTTCCTTTACTTTTCATAGATCAAGTGTTAGATGGTTTAGCAGGGAAAAAGTTTTTCTCTTTCCTAGATGGGTTTAGCGGGTACAATCAAATTCAAATCATCACGGAAGACCAAGATAAGACCACTTTCACTTGTCCTTGGGGTACCTTTTCATACCGAGTCCTTCCTTTTGGTTTGTGCAACGCTCCAACCACTTTCCAAAGAGCGGTATTGAGTATATTTTCTGAACCAGTTATGATGTAGTAGAAATATACATGGATGATTTTTCTCCTTATGGCTCTGACTTTCAGGAGGCTTTGTCTAACCTAGGAAAAGTTCTAGACAAGTTTATTAAGAGGAAACTATCCCTCAATCTAGAGAAATGTGAATTTTTTATGACTAAAGGGACCGTGTTAGGTCATGCAATATCTCAGCAAGGACAGCAAGTGGACCCCAACAAAATTTCCATCATAGAAAGCGTCCCACCTCCTCAAAAGGTGAGAGATGTCAGAAATTTACTAGGCTTAGCTGGGTATTACAGAAGATTCATTAAAGACTTCAACAAGATAGCCTCTCCTTTGTTTAGCCTCCTAGGTAAAGACGTTGAGTTCATATGGTCAAAAAACTATCAAGAAGCCCTAGATACCTTGAAGATAAAGCTCGTGACTGACCCAGTTCTGAGAGGCCCAAGTTGGGCCCTACCCTTCTACATTCAGATAGATGCCTAGAACAAAGTAATAGGAGTAGCCTTAGGACAAATAGATGAAAAGTTACCTTATGCCATACACTTTATAAGCAAAAACATATCAAAGGTAGAGTTAAATTATACAGTAACCGAGAAGGAACTCCTAGCTATCGTACATTCCTTAAACAAATTCAAACATTATATCATAGGCTATAAAACCTTTGTGCACACTGATCATGCTGGAATTATATATTTAATGAACAAACTGGATATAAATTCTCGCATTATTAGACGGTTTATTTTATTGTAGCAGTTTGATTTGACAATTATTGATTAGCTTGGTAAAGAGTGTTGTTGTTGACTTTTTGTCTAGAATGAATTTACCTGCAGGTGAAGAAGGAATGGTGGATGACCAAATGCCAGATGAACACCTATTTGCTATATCAGTACTATCTCCATGGTTTGTTGATATAGTAAACTACTTGGTTTCAGCATAGTTCCCACCACACCTATCCTCAAAAGAGAAAAGTAAGATAGTAAGGAAAAGTGCCCCTTTCACCTAGATTGGGGGTATTCTCTTCAAACTTGGCCTAGATCAGATCTTGAGAAGATGTGTTAGGGAGGAGGAGGTCTTTAACATCCTCCTGACCTGTCATGATGGGCCTTATGGATTTCCTTTTGCAGCAAGAAGAACTTCCTTCAAGATATTGCAAGCAGACTACTATTGGCCCACTATTCATCAGGATGTAAGGAGATACACAAGCGAGTGTGATCAGTGTCAAAGGATGGGGAAACCCACTCCAAAGGATGAAATTCCCATGCAACCTCAAGTGACCTTTGAGCCATTTGAGAAGTGGAGCATGGACTTTGTGGGGCCTATCAACACCCCTTCAAAGCAGAAGTAGTACATCATTGTGTGCACTGACTACCTGACAAAGTGGGCAGAGACAAAAGCAATCAAAGCAACGACAAAAGAAAAAGTAGCTCAGTTTTTGAGAGAAAAAATATTCTACAAATTCGGGTATCTGATAGAGTTGGTCACAGACCAAGGTAGGAAATTCACTTCCAGCCTGATTGAAGACCTGCTCACACATCGTAAGATCAAGCACAGGACTTCCAACCCTTACCATCCACAAGAAAATGGGCAAGTGGAGGTCACTAGTAAACCATTGGAAGGGATCCTAACCAAGGTAGTGAGGAGTAGCAGAAAATAATCGGCAAATAGATTAGTTGAGGCCACTTGGGCCTACAACATAACATGGAAGACCACCATAAGGTTCACACCTTATGAACTAGTCTATGGGAAGAAGGCTTTGCTGTCAATAGAGTTTGAATTCAATACCCTAAGGATGGCAGCTCAGCTAGACCTATACCTCAGCCATGCACAAAAGGAGAGATTACTTTAGCTCAATGGATTGGATGAATATAGATTGCAAGGCCATTTCCATACATAGGTAATTCAGCTTTAGAGAAAGATAGGGCATGACAAAAATATCAAGGAGGAGCAATTCCAAGAGGGAGATTGAGAACTACTCTATGATTCAAGATACAATGATTTCAAAGGCAAGTTGAGGACAAGATGGCTGGGACCCTACACTATGGAGAAATGCAATGACAATGGTTCAGTTCTGATTAGAACCATTGATGATGAAGCCATCCCCATGCTTGTCAATGGACATCAGTTGAAATTCCACAAGAAACCCATCTCCAAGTGAGAGTTTATTGAAGATGTGAATAAAACAGTGATGGTAGTGGAGCATGTCTTAGCTTCCACTTCACCCACTCACTGAAGAAAAGAAAAAAAATAAGGACTCAAGTGAAAACCTCCATGAGGCGCTTGAATCCCATCTTTGGTTGAAAAACTCTTCTAAGACAGCCCAATGATGTCAAAAAAAGAGGAAAAAGAATAATATCCCTGGGTGAAAACCTCCCTTGGAGGTGCCTAGGGTAGGAAATTAAGGTTAAAACATCTTTGAGGTGCCCTAGTTGTTTTCCAAAAAAAAAAAGATGAAAAAAGAAAAAGGAGAAAGAAAATGAATTTTTTTTGTTGCATTGCAGGTTTGTAGGAGGACTATAGGGAGCAGAAGAAGGTGCCAAGGGGACCCTGACATGCATAACAACACCCATCTCATCTTCTCCACACCATCCTCCATCATCCTTGGCATTTCTTTCATCCCACCATACCATTTTTTCAAAAAGTTTGTTTTCTATAGGAGGCTCTTGTAGGAATTACAGAGAGCTAGAATTGGCTACAGAGGGCAGTTTTAGGGACAAAGAAACTTCATGAATAACCTATAATGCCTCCTACAATCTTCAAACCTCCTTGCTATCATTTCTCAACCTGCATCACACCCCAAGCATCATTTTTCTCCTATCCAATAAAAACACACAAAAAACAGTCTTCCAAAAAAATAAAAAAATAAAAAATACTAAAACTAAAACTAAAACAAAAGAAAACAAAAAAAAAACAAAAAAAATGAGAGGAAAAAGCACCATCAACCTCGCCTGAAGCCTACCTACTACCTCTCCATCTTTATCTACACCTCTGGCATCATCCTTGAGCTCCAAGAACAGGAACAAGCTAAAGTTTCAAAGGGAGAAGTACTTACAGGAGCTCTTGTAGGAATTCCTGTAGTAGCTGATCCCATAGAAATCCAAAACCAACAACAAGAGAGTGCAAACATGAAGGTTGAAGAGGCACCTAAAGCTTAGATCCAGCCAGAGAAGAACCTACAGAAGCACACAAAAACACATAAACAAGCAAAGACAACATGCAATAAGGGAAATAAAGGCATGCAGTAGAGAAAGCCATAGCACCTCACAGCTAATACACTCGGATCACAGGTACGTAACTAAGTCACTCCTCTATTTGCATTTGTGTAATTAGAAGTCATGCAAGAGAAACGAGATGGTTGAGGTTGAACGAGGGAAAGGTGGCCAGTTAACTTGGTCACCTTCATCTAGTTGACTCCACTCATCTGAGATGTCACCCGCACATGCACACAGTGAACTCCAACACAAGATGCCAAGGACAGGTAGTGGAGGAAGTGTGAACTCTGATACAATAATGAGGGATGATTATGAGGAGGGGCCATGATGACCAAGTAGGTGGGGACCAACAATCTGAATATGGCCAAAGTATACCTTGCAAGCTCAGCACTCCTCACTGAAAATATCCATAAAGAGTAATAAGTACTCCTCCCCAAACATTCTCACCACATTTTCCTTCATTCTCTCCTTGTAACTCAGCTACAACAGTCTCCTTGTGCCCCCATAGCCTTGTAACCACCATCCTTCATCAATTTCTCCCATATTCTTTCTCTCAGCATTTTCTACAGGAGAACCTATAAGAAATCTACAAGAGGAACAACAGGCTTCTATAGGAGGGGCAGTGAGTTTTTTTGAAGGGATAAAACATGGGTTTTAGCACAATTTTTAGTCTGAAGAGGTAGGGTTCATGCATACCCCCTATTGAATATCAATATGTAAAAGAAGTGGTTTCAATTTGAGGAGGAAATAAGTATTTAGGAGAGGAGAAAATACATAAAAAAAAATTAAAAAAATCTGGTTATTTAAAAAAAAAAACACAGTCTCCTTTGTTTCTTTGTTTTTCTCAAAATTCTTTGCCTCCACCTCCATATTTAGTTTTCCAAAAGAGTATAGACAATATAACAGGAGGGTTTATGAGAAAGGATCCCACTAACTCCACTAGGCTCCATGCACATCCCCAAGTGATGGACATATTCACAAGAGCAAATTGGATTAACTTTTTTGAGAAAGTCCAAGGGTTTGATGACGAGGTTGTCCAAGAATTTCCCCTCTCTTTGGTCCCTCACACAAGAACACATGCCACTTTCACCATTAGAGGTCTTTCCATGGAGATAACCCCTGAATTTATCAGTATGGTCACTACCCTTCCTCTTGGGCTACCTTGGAGTAAAGATGAGAAACCAATTGGTCAGGCTACTAAGAAGAACTTTTTCCAAAATCATGAAACCCCTGTTGAATATAAAAATGGCATTAGAATGGATAGCATACCATATCCCTGGGATGAGGTTAGCTATCAAATAATAAAATACATTTCTTGTGAGGGGAGGTACAACATTGTTTATGGTTATCACTTTAGAATCCTCTAAGAATTAAGGTATGGCAGGGACACTCCAGCACCTCAGAAGCTAAGCATCCCTTACTTCCTCTTGCAGTCCCTCATTGACTCCAGCATAAAGGTACAAGAAGGAAATTCAGAGCAGCTAGCTCACCATGGCATAATCAAAATCTTAGTAGAGGAAGCCCTCCATATCTTTACACTCCGTATAGCATGGGAAGTTTTCTAAAACATGACAGTTGAGGATGACATAAAGGCCTTAACCTATGATATCATCCCTACTGGCAGTGAGGAGGAAGAATAGCAAGGGGGATAAGGTGGAGCCAGGGGTGACATATAGAACACGAAAGGAATGAGGAACGAACTGAAATAGAGAAGGAGAGAGTTGAAGAAACTGAGCAGGAAGAGACATAAAAAGAGACAGGAGAAGGAGAAAAAGAGGCAAAGAATGAAGAATAAGGAGAAGAGTCACCTGAGACTTTGGAAAGGGAGGTAGTAGCTACCCTCATTTCCCTTAGTACACAAATCAAACCAAAGAAAAAGAGGAAAAGACAGACCTCCATGTATTTCATGGCTAGGAATAGCACGAGAACTAAAACAGGAAAACCTCACCCCTCTTCAAAAGTGCCAATTACCATTGAAGATTCACCCTCTGCGAAGGGGAAAGAATCTCCTTCCAAGACACCTATAACATATGAAAGGGGGACTCCTAGATTTTCCACATGGAAGGAAAAGGTAGTAATACAGAACCCAAAAACAATCCTACAAGAGGCTCAAACAGCTCTACAAGAGACATTGTCAAAACTACAGGAGACCCAAAAACTTGAGAAAATGATAGAAGGACAGCCATAGGTGAAGGAGGAAGCATAAGAGATACAAGAGCCTGACCCACAACCTAGTCTTGCATCCTATTACAACCTACTTGAGGGAGGAAAAATAATTCCACAAAAATTTGCAATCCCACTATTTTTCTAATTGGAGAAAGAAATAGTGAGAACACATAGGTGGATGCAAATAGCCAAATCCAAAGGGGTTGAGGATTTTTGCCATATGAAAAAAAAACTCAAAGAAATGGGTAGAGAGTTGAGTGCTCTCAGAGACACGGAAGAAATTACAAGAAGCCACCTTGAAACTAAAAATGAATTGCTAGGGAGGTAGCTGCAAGAGAAAGAGACCCAAATGGTATGCATGGCCAACTTATCCATGGAGGCATTGCAATGCAGAACACCAGCCAAATCCTATGGCCTCTATCTAAAGGACCAATGGTTACAATTACAAATAAAGACTTTGGCACAAAGAGGCACAATGCCTTTCCAAGGCTACAGGCAGTTCTTGGATTCGTGTGACCAAAGAACCTTAGTGGATAAAGCAAAGATGGCATAATTCTACTTACACAACATGGCCCTCATAGACATGAATGTGTGGGATCCCAATGCCAAGCTAGGGGACCTGCAATTAATGGCCATGGCCTCGTGGATGAACCATGAAGAATTGAGGGTAGCAAGAATAAAAATATTGATGATGAAGGAGTAGAATGAGCCATTAATGATAAGAGTTGGGCCATCATATCCTATGGCACTCATCAGCACACATAATCTACTTTCCAATGACCCTCAGATTGCCCCTAGATATCTCACCAATCAGGCACAAGCCATTGCACACTTTGAGGATATGCAAAGGCTACTTGGGGATGAATGTGTGCATGCATGCATGAGGAGATGGAACACCTCACCACACAGTTTTCAGATCAGGGAATATCATTCCCCCATGAGGCTGAAGGAGGCATTGAAAAGAGTGCCAATGTACAAGCACTCCATGCAAAGGTTGAAGGTCAATTAGATTGGCCTCAAACTGAGTCCTCCACTCCTATTAGGGATGCTGGAAGGTAGAAGAGAAGAAGAAGAGGAGGAGTAGTGGAAGGACATAGACAAGAAGGTAGGATTCTATGGCAAAGAAGATCGGGCCACATCAGTAGCCTAGGATGCTAGGGAGGTGACCAGGGACATAAAATATGAGGAGATTGACTAGGTTGCTCAAAGGATGAACAACACCTTCAGTAGTGGGTGAGGATGAGCCTCATAAATGGGTAATTATATGGTCTCATTTTACCTCCTAACCTAGTCAAATCAACCATTCTCTTAGCTTATTGTATGATTTTCTAATTATATTTATGCTTATAGAGTGAGTTGAGTTAGTTATTATGTCATGTGGTCTAACATGTACTTAATGCAGATTATTGATGGATTTCGAGGTCATAGTCAAGGATATAGTGGAAAAATGGTAGCTATAACTCGAAGTGGATAGGGGATAGGACTTATAGGAGGGAATATCTCTCATTTATTACTCTTGACTTTGAATTCCCTTTCATTCAGATAAGAGTACAAGCAACTAAATCTTGCACTAGAAGGCAGCCAAGAAAGTGGAGGATGATTGATGATTGTCTTGAGTTTTGGGAGTCAAGCCTCCCTAAATTTAAGGAAGCTATTGGTAACATCATTTGTATAAGTAGAGAGGCCTATGGCCTCACTAGGGTCAAATTTTTTCTTATGTAAACTCAACTCAAACTTCAAGCTTATTATTTTTGTGGCAGTTTCATGTAATCTTGCTATTGTTTTGAAAATAAAGATGGAATCCTTTTTGAGCTAGCACTAACTTACCTAAGAGGGCTAAAGCTCTTATATTAGGGCCCAATATAAGTAGCCAAGCTCCTCTTTACTTGTATTTGTATGCCTTGTTTTAGTTTGTAGATTAGTTTGCTGTTAGATGTATCTCTCTTATGGTTAAGAATAGGTTGCTTTTGATGATTTGGTAGTTTTCTTCCATTTTTGCTTTCTGTAGCAGGTTAAGAAATGATAAAGAGAAGATTCAAAAGGCTAGAAATCATGCCTTGACCTCTCTTCCTAGCTCTGGGACCATGATTTGAGGAAAAGACTCTCTTGCTGCCCCAAAAACATAGATTCTCCTCGTTCATAGGACTTCTAGTGTTTGCAGCTTTTTGGTAGGATAATGTTCTAGTTCTGCTTTGTTTTAGATCATCTTCATCATGTTCACCTCTTGATTTTCAATAGTATTCTTTCATTCTTTCTTTTCTTGCAGTATTTCTCATCATTTCCTTTCATAGATCATAGTTTAGACTATTTTGATGCAAAAATCTGTTTTTCTAGATGCACTCATTTCATTTCTTGCTTGATCTTACTGGTTGACTATCAGTTCCTTTGCAGCAGATCTCTTCTAGTAGTAGGCCAGCTTATCAGCCATCACATCCTCCATCTGATCCATTCCCTACAGGTCACCCAAACCTGACCTCAATTCTGCCTTAGTTTCCTACATTTTCCATAGAACTTCTTCCTCTCTCCTTGAGCAAACCCAATCATCTTCCTCTCTCCTGGTGATTCATAGTAGACCTTAGGTGCCATAACACCTCATTCCAACCTTCATCCACCCTTTTCACCCACTCTCACACCCTCAAAATATTGAAAACTACTTTCGGCCTCCTCATGTACGCCTCCTATAGTTGCCCTATTTTCCTCCTCTAGATTTCCTGTGTCCTCCTATAGACTTTCTTATAAGCTTTCTTTTTAATGCCGAGTGTGGGAGAAGCCTCAAAAATTCCACATGAGACCTCCTAAGACCCATCCACACCATTCTACATCCTCTCAAGTCCCAAAACCACCCTTCAATGCCACCTATTCGCTGCCACATTCACACACAATAAATTACATCCATGTCAAATTCACATAAAAATACATAAAAATCCAAAAATATGTTTTTTGCTTATTTACTTCTAGAAATATCTTAGTTAGATGTTGTTTACTTCCTTGAGTAG
This sequence comes from Pinus taeda, assembly GCA_000404065.3. Taxonomy (NCBI): domain Eukaryota; kingdom Viridiplantae; phylum Streptophyta; class Pinopsida; order Pinales; family Pinaceae; genus Pinus; species Pinus taeda. Next base: position 55,638 of record APFE030338256.1, on the reverse strand, counting down.
GTAATTCCATTCCTTTCATGGTTTTCATAATGATTTCTGAAAAAAGTAAAATTAGTTGGTTAATTAGGGTTCACTAGGTTTGCTTTACATTTCAGTCTTTCTCCTTTCTGCAATTAGAATAGCATATGTAGAGTAATATTTCTTTCCTTTCATCACATATAAAGCTTCTTCTAGAATCCATAGAAGTTGGCTTGAGCTCCTAGTGATCTTGCGCCATCTGACCAAGTGACAAACTATAGTGAGAACTAGTACATGTGCATATAGCACTGATGCTTCCAAGTTTGTTACGAACTACCGAGTTGATAAGAGTAAAGTAGGCAGCCCAGGAGTTACATAATTATTGCTACAAGATTGATGCTCACCACTTACCAAACACAAAACATCCACAACTATACACCATCGGATGGATTCACCAAGGACAGGATCTTTGTGTGATCCAACAGTGTCGCCTTCCATACAACATCAAGCCCTTCAGGGATTAGGTATTGTGTGACATTGCTCCCCTTGAAGTTTGTGATGTATTATTAGGACAACCATACTTGTGGAAGTGACATGCTATGCATGAATCAAGGCCCTCTTCTGTTATTGTTACTTTGGGAAGTAAGTTGTACAAGATACCAGAGGTAGCACCGACTACCGCCATCTCTTTAGTTACTGCAAAACAATGTGGTAAGCTCATTTCCAAAACTTGGAAATTTGTTTTCCTGATGATATGCCCTCAAGGAAAGAAGAAGACAATGGCAACGACCTCTAGGCAGGGCCCCTACACATGACAACTACATATCGAAAAGGTCGTGGAGTAGTACGAGGACATCTTCACCTCCCCTGCAAGGATTCCTCTGCACTGTCAGGTCAAGCACTCCATCATTCTGACCCCAGGTGCACCACTTCTCAATGGACCAATCTATTGGTGTTCCATTATGGAGAATGATGAAATCAAGAGGCAAATTTAGGAGCTATTACAAAAAGGTCACAACTATTTGAGTTCATCATCCTGTGGGAGCCCGATCGTGTTGGTACAGAAGAAGGATGGGACTTGGAGAATCTGTATTGACCATCGAGCACTAAAAAAGATCACGGTCCATAATAGGTACTTGATCCCACAGATTGATGACCTCCTAGACCAACTGAAGGGGGTAAAATATTTCAGCAAGATTGATTTGAAGTCAGGATATCAGCAGGTACCAATCGAAGCCTCTCATGTGTGGAAGACTACCTTCAAAGCCAAGGAGGGTATTTTTGAATGGTTGGTTATGACTTTCAGATTGACGAATGCTCCTAAAACCTTCATGAGGCTAATGGATGACATATTGCAACTATTCACCAACTCATTTATAGTGGTATACTTGGATTACATCCTCATCCTCAGCCAGAGTTGGGAAGAGCACCTCCACCACATCTGATAGGTTCCCCAAACACTGTGGCATCACAAGTTATGTGCTAATTTGGAGAAATTCACTTTTGGCATGACCAAGGTTCAGTATCTGGGATACATTATTGATGAACACGAGATCCATGTGGATCCAACCAAGATCCAAGTCATTCAAGATTGGTCATCTCTAACCACTCTAATAAAGCTTCACATCTTTCTAGGTCTTTCCAACTTCTACCGCAGGTTCGTGTTGGGATTTTCTCGTATCACTTGGACCTTAAGTCAAGTCACCAAGGGAGGAGCGAAAGAAAAATTCTTTTGGTCTGAATCTCAATAGAAGGCATTCACAAAGTTGAAATATGGCCTCTGCTTGGCACTAATGCTCGCATTACCAGACTTGCAACAACCATTTGAGGTCGAGACATATGCCTCTGACTATGCTATTGGGGTAGTCCTTAATCAACACGAGCATCCAGTGGCATATCACAGTGAGACACTTTCAGACACAGTCCAAAAGTATCCCAATTAAGACAAAGAGATGTATTCCATTATGCAGGCCTACCGAAAATGGAAGCATTACATTTTGGGGAAGGAAACGATCATCCACATAGACCACTGACCCCTATGGTTGATACAGACCCAAGGGAAACTGTAGAATGATCTCCATCAGAAGTGGTCCACATACCTGCAACAGTTCCAATTGAATATCAAGTATAAGAAGGGAAACACCAATAATGTTGTATATTGCCTCAGTCAACCATCGATCATGGTGTTAACCACTGTGCTCAACTCTTGTGGGCACGAGACTTCTGATTTTCCACTTCTCTATGAAAGTGACCCAGATTCACCCACACATACTAGACACTCTTGGAGGGTCAACATGTTCTATATTTTCACCTCCAGGATGCCCTGTTATGCCACCTGGGTCACCTTTGTGTTCCTTCATGCGGGCATGCCAAGATGATTTGGGAAGCACACTACAGTCAGGCTGATGGGCATTTCAGGGTCGAGAAAACGATGGTACTACTACAAAAGTATTTCTATTGGTCGAATCTTTGACAGGATGTTGGGAAGTACATCAGATCATGCACTGCCTGTGCCATTTCCAAACTGACCATCAAGAAGCAAGGCCTTTATACCCCGATGCATATCACTAGTTGACCTTGGGAATCCATCTCCATGGATTACATGTTAGGCCTTCCTGCCACTAATCATGGAAATGACTGTGTTTTTGTGGTTGTTGACAGGTTCTCGAAGATGGCCATTATGGAGACCTGCAAGAAGAATATCATAGTAGAAGCCACTAGTAAACTCTTCTTTGAACGAGTGTGGGTACACTTTAAGATCCCATAGTCTATCATCTCAGATTGGGACAGTAGGTTCCTCAGTACATTTTGGTCTAGTCTCTAGTCAATGCTGGACACCAAACTCACTAAGTCCACAACCTTCCATCCTCAAACTAATGGCCAGACAGAGGTTGTCAACAAGATGGTCATACACATTATGCACATGTACAACTCAAAACATCCACGCACATGGGATGAGAGCCTCCCCTTTTTTTAGCACAACTACAACTGGGTTCTCCACAGCTCAACTGGCCACAACCCTTTTCAGGTGGGATTGGGATTCTGGCCACTATGTCCCATTGATGTGGCCATGCCATTTGTATCTACTCACACAAATTTGGCTCATGTCCAGTCCAAAAAAGATAAGCCAAACAATTTCATTGAGAACATTCAACATATTCACCAAAGGTCCATGACATTCTGGAGAAACGAAATGCCAAGTACAAGTAGTGACATGATCAACATCGAGTGCCACACAAGTTTTAGGTAGGCAACAAAGTCTAGTTGCATTTGCAAAAGGAACGCCTTACTGGAGGCTATTGGAAACTCAGACCACTCCAATATGGTCCTTACACCATTGCCAAGGCTATGGGAGACAATGCATTTGAGCTTAGTATTTCCCCATTACTTGGCCTGCATCTAGTGTTCAATGTGGGCCACCTTCGTGCATACTTTCCACCATTACTAGACACATCCAACATTGCAGAATAGCTCACACCCATAGAGTTAAATCCATATTGCATAGAACAAGCTACAACTGATTGGATCATGGACACACAGATCAAGCACACTCACTAAAAAATTATCCAACTCTATCGAGCTGTCAAATCAGGCCAACTCTTTCACCAAGTCAAGTGGCTCACTAGGGACTAAGTTCAGTAGAAGTTCCCTCATCTCATGGAGGAACTCAACGTAATGGGGACCATTGCTTCGTAAGGGGGAGGAATAATATGAGTGGATATTGGTGGCCACCCACCAATTCCACTTGGACTACCACCATTTCTTCTTTCAGTTTTTCGGTTTCCTTAATTTTAGTAGTTTTTCAGGTCCTAAAGTTCCAGAGACATTTTGAAGCCCTAAACGATGTTTTTTCTTAAAATCTACCACCAAAGACTTTTTTTTTATTATCTAAAATCATCATTTTTGTTGTAGTCCTCGAAGACATCTTTCCAATGAGCTATCATGTGCATCAAATGGAGATAATATGACCAAGTCGTGACCTCAGGAAGTTGGTTGTCCAACTCACCCCAATGGAGCCCATAAACTCTTGGTGTTACATCTCCTCGGATTAGGGTTTTGGTTGTTTAGGGTTTGCTCTTATTATTCAATAATAGAAAGGCCCTTGAGCCTCATTTTAAGATAGTTCAAAGGCATGTAGCTGCCACATCGCTTCTTAGAGATAAGCTACCATTGCCCTAGCTAGTTTATTTTCATTCCTGTTTGTAAGCATATTTCAGTATTTTACATTAATGAAATGAAGTGTTATTTCCATTGCATATCTGTGTGTATGGTTATCTATGTAATTTGTTGCGTTCTTGTTTAAATCTGGATAAAAAAATTGATCATGGTAAAGATGATGATGGTGAAAAAAAAGGTGATGAAATTGATGAGACTGGAAATAATGAAGACACTGATCACACTGAAAGTGATGAGGATGATGATATTTTTTATAGTGAAGGTGGCAATATTGATCAATGAAAATGCAATATTGATCAAGTTATTAACACATTCAACTCAGCGATAGGGGCATGGAACGACCTAAAGTTTCACATTGGATACAAGGATATTCTTGTCCCATGTTCTCCCAAACTTAACTGAAACAACAATCTTACATATATCTATATAAATATATATATATATATATATATATATATATATATATATATATATATATATATATATATATATTAATATATATATATATATATATATAATATATATATCTATATTAAGAATTGTTGTTTCAATGAAGTTTCAGGGAATATGGGACAAGAATATCCCCATATCCAATGTGAAACTTCATGTCATACCATACCCCTATCGTTAGGTTGAATGTGTTAATCAATTAGAAATGGGCATTGTAATGGAGAGTGTAGGGAAATCCTTGTCTCGTGCTCTCCATTACAATGACGATTTCCTAGTGATTAACACATTGAACCTAATGAGAGGGGCATGGCATGATGTGGAGTTTCATGTTGTATAATGGGGATATTCCTATCCCATGTTTCACCAAACTTTACTTAAAAAAAATTCTTATATATACATACATTGTAACATCCCCTAGTTGATTTTCCATGTAAATAAAGTAAGATTAAGGTCGCAAGACATGTATTCCAAGATGAATGGTGGGTGAGCATCATAGTGGGCATCACTTGCAGTTTATTAATAACTATGGAAATTGGAAAAGACATTGGAAATGGAAGAGAGGAAATAATTGGAACTTAATTATGGAAATATAGGAAAATAGGCAAAAAGGATGGTGAAGAGACACATATTTACATGCAAGGGAAATTAGAGGAAAAGTGAATGAAAATAAAGAAAAGGAGACATCAATGATAAAAAGGCACTTGAGAATTGGTTGACAACTTTTGCTCATTCTTTGATCAGGGTCATCTAAGGAGAAGAAATAAGTAATTGGACAAGCAAGCAAAGAAAGCAAGGGTGTGAAGATGAAGCTTGGACAACTACAAGTAAGGACACATATTAGTTGTGGATTGTAGGTAACAACATGCATGTGTGATTTAGCATGTCTGGATTTGAATGCATGGTACATGCATTGGTATATGGTTTATGTTTGTTGTCATTGGCATGGGATTTTCCTAGATTGATAGTGGTTTTATCCTTACTTGCCATTTCCTGGATAACCATGGTGTTGTGGATTTCTTTTTCCACTTGTTTTTTTGATTGGTGCTCATTTTCCTGATGCTTGTGGGTTGGAACAAATGCTCTGGAAATCCTAGAACAACTTGGGTTGAGTTACTATTTCTTGGAGCCATATGTTGGGAAAAATGCTCTGAAGCCCTTGGTGGGTTGAATTACTAGTCCCTGGAGTCGTGGTTGGAACATACACTATGGAGCTCTGGAAGGCTATGGATTGAGTTAATAGTTCCTGGAGCCCTAGACAACTTGGGTAGAAACTGATTTGGTTGATGTTAGTGATTTCTAGACCACAAAGTTGGAATCATTGTGGTTGAGGGTTGATGTAGTTTGGCCTCTAGAATCCTTGGTTGGGTTTTTCTTGGTTTATTCCATGATATCCCACATTCATGCTTGGAATATGATATGCGGGTGATTGGATTAAAAAGAGATTTGCTTCAGCAAAATCTATGGTCATGTGGTACATGGAAGTCCCTGAAGTGGCTGACATCTTCATATGTTAATATGAGATATTTTCGTATTGTGATCTATGGGCATTTATAGTGATTATATTAGTGATATTATCACTAATTTTCCATGGTTTCCATTATCTTTATATGTTGGTTATATGATGTAATATATCTATGGCTCTTGACAGGTTTTGATAAGTTATTGATTAGTTGATGAATGCATGGAATAAAAATTGTTATTGTAGCTAGCTAGAGAGGGCTTAGATCCTTCTTAGTGATTCTCAAATGAATAATATCAGCTTATTATTAGATATGCATTCATGACCCGTAGCTTACATGGTTTTCATATGTTTGACGAAATGTCTATCATGGATCATGCATGTCTAATTCAAGATCTTTCTTCAAGTTTGAATGTTTGGTATTTTCATCGTGTTAATTATGATTCTGGAAAGTTACATGCAATTCTGGGTAGTGGTATGGAGGCTAGTCTAAAAAGGTGACATTGATCCTGGAACCAAATGATTAGAACTGGAATATTTGGGTTATAACTACATGGAGGCAGGCTTATGAGTGCAGTTGGAGGCTCATAACCAAATGCATGTTGTGTTGTGGGTGTGGTTTGGGGTTAAGCTTATGAAAAATCATTTCCAACTTAGGATATGGTCATCAGAGGTTATGGGTTGACTTCTGGGTGATTTAATGTCCCTAAGGGACATCAGTAATTTGTTAGTGTGTCAACCCCACTTCCATAATTGTAACTTGGAGGTTGGGTCATTTCATAGTGGCACTCATCTCATGTTTACCCTGGAAAGCTGGTAAAAGTGGGTAAATGTGGGAGGAGGTGGTACAGATTGGTATGAGAGAAAGGTTGTAGCACTGGACCTCAAGGTGAAAACAGATCATTATACAAGTTTGTATGTTTGGCATGTAGACACGATGGTTAATTGTTGTTATATGCATTCCTATCAATCTATTGCTATTGTGGTTACATGCATGATAGATGCTAGTTAATCAATATGGTCATATGCACACTCATTGGTTATTCATGCATGATAGTTAACTTGTTGTTATATGAATTGCAATCATATGCATGATGATTATGCTATTTGTGACTAAAATCTTGATATTATATGTATTGTGCTAATTAGGATTGACCTATGCAGATGGTTATGGTTATGATATTCATGTATGAGTTGATATACATGCGATGTCATTAGGAGAATTTTGAGGTCTAAAATGGGCTTCCTAAGAAAAATGTACAACCAAAATAAAATTTATAAGAACTAATAGGATTCAAGATGATGATGTCAACCATGGGGGATGATTCACCATTTTTGGAGTAAAAACATAAAAAATGATAAAATAATAAAATAATAAAATAATAAAACTATTTTTTCAACTCGTATTTTGAGCTTATCTCCTTAAGGTTTTACTCAAATTTTGAGTGGGAGTACCCACTGGACGAAAAATTTAATTCCTCATCCAAGGAGTACCCATGTTTCATACTTTCGATGGACCCTGCTACATGAAAAATGAGAAATACATGAAAAAACATGATTGAAAAATGAGAAATACATGAATTTCTCATGGACTCATGTATTTCTCATTTTGTAATCACGTTTTTCATGTATTTCTCATTTTTCAGGTAGTAGGGTCCATAGAAAGTATAAAACATTGGTACTCCTTGGATTAGGAATCAAATTCTGCATCCAACAAGTGTTTCCACTCGAAATTTGAGTAAACCCTTAAGGAGATAAATTGAAAATACAAGTTGACAAAATAGTTTTTTCTTTTTTTCCTTCTAAACTTTGATGATGTAATCTAATATTATTTTATTATTTCCACTATTACTTTATAATTCCCATAGGATGCCCATTTTAAACCTCAAAATTCCCCTAATGTGTTTCATACTATTCTGGACTAAATTGTGCAGATGTGATTGTTTATGATTTTATCATGTGAGCATGTTAGTTACTATTATGAATATCATGGCGTTATTTATGTATAAGTTGTTGTGCTTATGAAGTTATATCATACTAATCTAGATTGATTGTGCAGATGACATAACTTCCCCAGAAATACACTAATGTATGATTTTGAATATGTCTCTATTTGGTTTATCTAACATGGTATATTATAGGAAAGACTTGCCAGAGCTTCAGAAAAGAAAGCATAAGTTAATGCAATCAACCTTCAGAGTCTTTGAGATTTGCAGGGGCAGGTAAATTTAAGGATTATTCATGTAGAAGAGGAAATAAAAAATAGGGCATATGGTAGTAGGTGTCGATAAGGATTTAGGTTGGACAGATATGATAGAATCAAAGGTGGCAGATCTTTGGATACACCTGACAGGAGACTTAACACATGGATTTTATTTTAGTTTTGGTTCTGAAAGACATCATTGACATTACCTCCAACATAATTATAGGAGGAGTGAGAAGTATTTTATAGAGAAGTTCTATGATCCGAAGATAGGTCCCATGATAGATGATGCATACACTAGCAGATTCCTAGCATTGTTGAAGTATGTGCCTTATCTCAAGGATGATAAATAAACGATCCAAAGGTTCATAAATGGAATGCCAATATAATTCAAAGATTGGATCAATTTTGATGAGCCTCAATCATTGGAAAAATCCATCAAAAAGTTGAATCATTATTATGAGCAGTCAATGCACAAGCCTAAGTTCAAGCATGACATGAAGGGTGCAAGTAACAATGTAAATATGGAACCTCATAAGAAGTTCAATGCATCTAGAGAGGAAATGGGTGTCAAGATGTGGATAAATAGAGTAAAAAGCATTGACAAAGGACCATTACGGTGTAAAACATGTGGTGGATATCATCACATGAAGGATTTTCCCTTGTATCAGAGTGGTGTAGTGGATGCGTGGCGGGCCTAAGACCTACATTGTATAGGAGGCACAAATAGTTGTGGATGTAGGTTAGATCATTCCCTAGATCTATGTAGTAGTGGATAATAGGAACGTAGGTCACTAGGCATCCATCATTGAGGTGGAAGTGGAACTAGGGGTAAAGTTCTAGGAAGTGCCTTAATGCATTTTGCAGCGGAATATGCTCATGCTACGAGGTCAAGTAATAGAGAAAGCTAAAGTGTGTGGAAGCACTTTGGGCCAAGGAAGCTACATGAGAGATGGCTGATTAGATGCATGCATAAAAACTAGGTTGTAGTTATGGCTAGATCTGTCAAGGGAATTGAAGTCCCATGAGAGATGATATGTGCATGTGTTCAGTTGCAGAGCAATGCAATCAGTACAACAAGGTAATGTAATTATTATATTGTTATATTTATTTATCCATTGGAAATTTCATTTTTATGGTAGTATGATGCAAAAATTGCATGGCAAAGGGATTTTCATCAAATTTTGAAGAAGGCTAAGATTGAGATTTCCTTTGGAAGCACTGGGAACCATGGGGGTTGAGGCATGGAATTTGTTGCTAGTTTTGTGCTTTCAATTTTTTTTATTTGTTTGTGCTTGATTTATGGTTTTGATTGTGTCTAGTGCATTGTTACTGGGAATAATGTCCACTCGGATGTTGCTATTCCCACTAAGACTCGTAGCTATCTTAGAAACAAACAAGTAAATTCTACTTTCATTTTCCTTTATGAAAATAGACAAGAGGGGGACCAAAGAGACCGACCTTAGTCTTGCGCTTGATTTCCTCTCCTTCTTGATAGAGCTTTGTTGCTTCTTCTTCATCTGCCCAAATTCAAAGAGCACTTGTGGAATCACAGCAACATACTACTATCGAAGAACAAAGATCTATATTCATAAATAACACAAGGCCAGATGTGCGTTAACCATACAAATGCATATATAAACAAGTACACAAGAATATGGAGGAAAACTAGAATAGCTTTGTTAAGATGAAAAGTAGCAAGAGGATTACAACCATATGTTCTGACCTAGCATCATCCCCTAGCTAGAAAGCCCTTATTCACCTCAAGCAAAGCTTAGATCACCCAACACTGTGAATGTACACTAGAAAACCAACAACACTTCTCTATAAGATACAAAATTCCAGCCTCTAGATCTCTGAGATGAGGGATCCGTATATAGATGATTATAGGGAGGCGAGTCATATTCTAGGGTCTTTATTAGTGTCCTCTCTCTGATAGTTCTTGATTCCACTTGGAGAATGATAATCTCTTATTCATCCCTAGTCAAAAACAGAGAGGCAAGTGTCAGAGCGGAAGCTTCTGGAAGATTCCATGATCTTCCACCTCGCATTTTGTCCCTGCCATTTGTCCATTCCTGACCATTGCACCCTATAGAGGAGCAATTCAGTATGCATCGCACCTTGTACACTGGGAAGGTGATATGCATCGCACCCTCTGCACTGGGCTTTCAGTATGGTCCAATTTTGACCATTTATGTGCAGTTTTCAGTGGAGAACTTTTGGGAGATAATGTAATCAGATGACCTTGTTCCTTTAGGCAGTGAAGCAACACTTTTAGGGACTTAGGAGCCCTCAGTTTATGGACATTTATGATTGGGGTTGAAGTGCCCAAAAAT